>VDFB02294876.1:33976-94666 GCA_007258455.2 Sequoia sempervirens
AATTATTGTCCAAAATCATGATCAACACTTTCATGCAAACAAATTCTTAAAATGAAAGATTTCTACAATTAATGCATTGTCCAAAAATACAAGAACTTAAATAAAATAATTTATCATTAGATTTTTCACAAAACAAACCTAAAATAAACTCTCTTATTGCTTCAGGTGGCATATCAATACCACAATCCTATATAATCATGTTAGAATGCAAGGTACAATGTATATATGTATATATCGAAAAACATCATAAAAATAACGAAATTGAACATGTATTTTACAACAACAAGATATTCGTTGCTTATTAATTTTTACATACTAGGGTTTACATTTTTCAAAAGACCTTTGACTTATTTTAATATTACCAGGTAACACTCGAATCGCTACAAAATTTTTATAAAATTCAGGCTTGTGTTGTATCTATTAGGTGTTTTGGGTGAGGATCAGAAACTTTGGACCCCACCCTTTAATTTTAAAACTCTCTAGCATTAGATGAAACCCTAGTATTATCATGCCAATATTTTTCGATCAAAGATTTAATTTCAACATTCAATTTTATATCAGACCTCGGTAGTCATCCACTGAAACTCCAACATTGATTGATAGGATCATTTTATATACTTTCTCTTCTTTTTGCCGCTCTTAGTAATGTTTTAGGATGCATTTTTTAAACTTTACTAATATTGCTTATGATTCTTTTATTCAAAGTTGTTTTATTAACATTAGCAATAGTTATAGCTCTTCTTGCTACATTTTTATCTTTAGATCGACTATTTTTCCCAATAGATTGAATGGCACTAGCAACAGTAGACATAGCATGTTTTAATGATTGATCTTTTTTTTTTGGTTTAACATAAAAGCCTAGCCTTTTCATTACTTTCCTCATTTTTTGCATTCTCATAAATTGCATCATTAGTTGACATTGAAATGCAATTTTTTACGATAAAAGAATTTGGTGTATATTCTATTCGCATGTGTTCTTATTTGCCTCCAAGAAATTTGACCAAAAAGATTATCGAAAACACCACTTCAATTTTAAAAAGTATTTTCATTAAATTCAACATCACATTCTAGATTTTCATCTTAATTTTCATCTTCATCTTCATTTTCATTTACATTTTCATCTTCATTTTCATCAACAAAATGGTTTTCATTTTCATTTTCATCAACAAAACAGTTTTCATTTTCATTTTCATCTTCATTTTCATTAACAAAACGATTCTCATTTTCATTTTCATTAACAAAACAGTTTTCATTTTCATCAAAAATATAGGTTTTGTTTTCATTTTCAAGAAATGATCATTCTGATTTTCATTTGCAACAAAAGATTTTTCTTTTTTGTTTTCAACAAATTCTATAAAATTTTCATCTCTCTGAATATAGTCAATGTCAACATCATTATATCCAGCATCTTGTAAAACTTCTACATACAAATTTACCATTTCACTAACATGTGGATTTGAAGACGTACCTGGATTTGTGCATATTGAAACATTCTCCTTAACATTCAAAGAGGGATTTCTAGACATAGTAGGACTTGTTTGTATAATCATATTCTTCTCCAAATTGACTCCTTGCAAATTAGTTTCATCTACAACTATGGTATCTTCAATGTTTTCATCTTCAATAGTTGTTGAATTGGTTGTTCCACCATCGTTCATTGATTTCATTCTCATTCTTGTTTCTCTTTGTTTTTGTCTCTCTTTTTCTCTATTTGCTTCAACTTCTTGAGGATTCAATGTCTTTCTTCTCTTATTACGAGTTTTATCTCCCATAATTATAAAATTCTCAAGCACAAATGAATGTTAATAGTGAAATACTTCAAAATATTCAATCCAAATTGGAAGTTGAATACCTATTAGGACAAAATTCTTCCTCTTGTGTTCCTCAAAACAAGTAGAAAACTACCACAATTCCACTTTAAAAATTGTTTTTTTCATGCTTCCTTTGAAAAATTCAATCCATATTGCAAATTGAAACCTTTTGTTCCTCCAAACAAGCACAAAAATAACACAATTTCACTTCAAAAATGGTGTAGATGATGCTCCCTTCAATAAAATCAACCAAAAATCAAATTCACCACCTATAAATATAATAACTTATGAAAAATAATTCATTGTTAGTGCTCTCGGCCATACATATGAAGATGCAAAGTTGCAGACTTCACAGTAATTTTGCACAGTGTATTTAAATAAAATAAACGGGATCCCGTTTATAAAACGGGATCCCGCTTACTATAAAACGAGATCCCGATTATAAAATAGGATCCCGTTTATTAATAAGTGAGATCCCAGTCTATAATCGGGATCCCGTTCACCAACATTGAATGTCAAAGCCGTTGTAAAGGTAACAGGATCTCGTTTATGAAACAGGAGCCCGTTCCATTTACAATGGTCTGAATACTGTCAGATGGGAACGAGATCCTGATTATAGTACGGGATCTCGTTTATTAATAAACGGGATCCCGTTTTTTTAAATTTGAATTTTGTTTTGCATCATGGGCAGGCTTTTGCCAAGGTTTTTGGTTCGTGAAAAGCATTGGAAGTCTGAACCTAGGCCTTCAACTTGGTTTGACCTGCAAGTTGAAGGCCCTAACAATGTCAAAGAAAAATACCAACTTTGGACATATGGCTAATGATCTTTTTTGCAGAATTTTCTGACGAAATTAAAACCCATTTTAGATGAAACATGTAATACCCCTCATACTGTTTAGACTTATTAATTTCTATGTGTTAACTTGATACACTGATGCTATGATGATACTATTAGGGTTTGATTTGGTTGGTTGTAGTTTGATGATGTTGTTATCCCTTTAGTGGACATCATCGTTTGATATGACATTATTAGTATGATTTAGGATACTCTGTGTGTTGTTTGGATTATTTGTTTATTTAAATGATTTGTCATTAATGTTTATATGTCAATGTGATGATTCTATGGTGATGTTCTTTAATTCAGTATTATTTTATGATGCAATTGTTTAATAATTAGTTATGATGCAGTAGTTAGGTATCATGTTATCTTATGAGCAATTTGGTTAGAAATGTTAGTTCGCTATTGGTATTGTAATTGTTAGAATAGAGTAGGTGAGAGACAGTGTAGCATCACTCGTTCATGAGTGCCCTGCTACACTGCAATTCCTTCTCACGATAGGATGTTGACTATATATATATATACATGTGCTACTTGACGTTTATTTGGATGCAGGATTGCAGGAATAAGTCTCGATTCCACCTGCTTCGGTAGGACAGGGCGAGCAATAAATTAACCCAATGGGTAAAATGTTGAAAAAAAGAGTAGGTTTGGAAGTGTCCCTGTCCCAAGTCAGTCGTCTGTGTGAGTCGTTGTGTTATGACTGAAGTTTTGTCCTTGTCTTTATGTAGTTTGACTGTTGAGTATTTATTTAATTCTGAGTTAGTGTTTAATTAATTAATCGTATTTCATAAAATAATTAATTAATGTTGCATTGTTATTTGATTTAATTGAGAGTTAGAAAAATGGTTAAATTTAAATAGATTGTAAATTAAAAAGTATTTAATTAATTAAAGGGCAAGAAATTAAATTAAATTAATATTGTTGAGAATAATTAGATATTATCTTGTTATTAATATTAAATTAGAAAATCATGTGAGGATAATATCTGAATTAAATAAATTATTTTAATTAAAATTTTAGATAAGTGTGAGCTTTTAAAAGCTGGAAAAAGACCAATAAGAAAAGAGGCTTTTTGAAAAAGAAAGCGGGAAGAGCTTTATTGAATCTTTATCTTTGATTTATTATTTTTATGAGGGAATTATTCACACACACAAGTTTTGCTCTATTGTTTTTGGGATCTAAAAAAGAAAAATAAGAAAGATAGTTTTGAGTTTTGAGGTTTTTCTGGTAAAAATTATTGTGGTTTTGGAAAGAAAGAGAGATTCAGAAGAACGTAGAAGGCCGAAGATCGAGAAAATAGTTGAAGGCAGAAAGTCGAGAAGGGGATTCAGAAAGGATTCTTCATCAAACGAAGGATTTCAGGTTCCTTTCAAGTTCATTATTTATTTTCTGATTTATTCTTCTGTAATAAATTTTGACTGCCATGTTGAAAGATTAATTTCTCTTTGTATTTTAAAAAGAGTTTCCTGTGATTGGAATTTGTCTGTTATAAATGTTTAAATTTCTCTTGTAGTGAAAACCTTGTTTTAAATTCTTCAATATAATTTAATTATGAAATTATTTAAAAGAAAATCATATTGTTATTGTGATGAATATTTTTGCATGCCTAGATTTATATTGGATCTTTTGAAAATCTATTTATTTATATTATTCTTATGAACCTCTGTTTTATTTATTTATATTACAATTCTATTGTGCTAATCAAATATATCTTTATTAATATTATGTTTGTGTAATTTTTATTTGGTAATAAAAAGAATAGATTTTATATTTTATACTGTGAGTATTAAATTTTATAAAATATATATATATATTCATTGTATAAACATTTTTGGATTTCCGTGCCTTGTATGGAGAAATATCTTAAATAAATAAAAGATTAATATGTATATTTATTTATGCCCTGTCTGGTGTTGGTTTCAAAATAAAATTTATAGTAAATAATAAATAAATAAAATAAAATTTAGGCTTTCATGCCTTTATTGATTTCCGTGACGCAGGATTTAATTACAAAGGAAATTTAAAAAAAAAAATATATATATATAAATAAATAAATGTTTTTTTTATGTTTATTGGGGGTGGGCACGACCCCCAGTGGAGGCTGTACGCAGCCCCACTGACTCGCGCACAGCAACCGAGGCTGCTGGGCGCAGCCAATGGGGGGCTGCGTACCTCCCCCCACTGCCCACAGTACTATGTACTATGGGCTTTTCCTGCTGCGTGGGTGCTGCGTGGGGACCAGTGGGGAAGGGCTATTTTAAATTCTTTTTTTTATTTATTATTTTAATACGAATTTTTAATAATTTCAATTCGTTTTTATTTATTTATTATTTTTAATACAATTTTAAGAATTTCAATTCGTTTTTTAAATTTAAGAGTGATTTGATTTATTTTTATATTTATATATATATAATATATAATATATATATTTGTTATATATTATTTAATATATATTTATTTATTTATTGAGTTTTTAATTCGAATTTTATTTTTATATTATTCGAATATGATTTAGCTCAAATTTGTTTTTTTTTTTTTAAATAGTTTTATAATTTAATTTCTATTTAATTTGAATATGGTTGATGATATAATTTTATATAATTAATTAATATATTTAATAATTTTCTAAATGATATTTAAAGAATTTTGTTATATATTTTTGGTAAAATGATTTTTTTTAATAAAAATATTTTATTCTTAATATATTTTAATAATTTAAAATATATGCCTGTGTGTGTGGAATTAAGCTTATTCTCATAATGAATTTTAAAAGTATAAATTTTTATATTGGATTTTAATTGATTAATTATTTTATGTTTGAAATATGGATTAAGCGATTTAGTTTAATTGTTTATGTATTAAATGTTTTGATTTTGAATATATTCGTGAAACTTAGAGATATAAGTATGATTTATTTTAACTGGATGAATTTGTTTATTATAATACTTCGATTATGAATACAACTGTTAAACGTAGAGTAAGGGTGGACTATTTTATTCAGATGACTTTATTTATTTGAAACGCTTTGATTAGGGAAGTTAATTATGAAATTTAGAGTAAATGATTGAGTTGCCTGGAATGTTTTTCTGTCATGTTTCTTTTATTCTCCATGTCAGACAAATGGGATTATGGGTCTATGTAAGTCTTCCAGAGAAGTTCTCTAGGATGGGATGTTTTGTGTAGAAGTTCAATTTGTGAATCGCCTTGGGAATGGTGTAGAGTTGTTCTATTATGTTGTACCCGGTTTCCACGAATGGGGATTTGTGCCTCCTGAGAAATAGGAGAGGGTAATGAGATTTGTACCTCCTTTGGAAGGAGTGTGTTTTCGTATTTGGCTTCCTCCAGTGTTCGGAGTGAGTTTCCTTGTTTTGTTTCCTCCTTGGATTGGAGAGGTTATGTTGTCTAGATGCCTATTGTGATATTGTACCTGTGTGTTGTCGATAGGAGAGTGGCTCTTTGTGGGGGTCCAGCACACAAAGGGGTGCCAGGGTAACTCACCTAGAGTTTAACTAAGTGATAATCTAAAATAATTAATGAGGATCTTTCACACTAATAAGATAAAGAATATCTCTCTCGTGAAGCAAGTGAATGATAAGGCTCGAGATGAGATGGGACGCATAGTTTTGCGTGAGGGTCCAGCGGCTGATAGAGGCAAGCCAGGGTAACCCAGGATGGGGGTCTGGTAGCCTAGGAAGGTTGAGCCAGGGTAACTCATGATAATTTATACATGACACTCTTCCTATGTCGGCAGTTAATCAATTATTGTGCAATGTTTATGATCTTTGTTCTCTGGAAGCATTGTAACCTCGTGTTAAGTGATATTGTGTTTATAGTTGTTAAGTGACTTTGTGATTGTAGTTGTTAAGTGATAATGTGTCTGTAGTGGTTAAGTGATTTATTGGTTTTTCTTTGGTTATTGTTGGGAATAGTCGTTGATATTATGTCTTGAGTTTCATTGATGTTGTGATTATGACTTGTTTTTATGTTCTGAAGTGGTTGTTGTTGTGCCTTTGGATTTGTCGTTGTTGAGTTTCTAAGTGATCTTTGATGTTAAGTTGTCTAGTTGGAGTTAGTCTTTGTTATTGTTAGGCGTGCTTGGTCGAGGACCCTTCCTTGTCTACTCTCAGCACAGGGGTGGTTGGGTGGAACGTGCTTCATACCCCGTTGGGTTTCCCTTTTTGTTGCATCTATATATCTTTTATTGCAGGGTTTTGGAGGGTGTTGATGATCCAGTAATTCTTGTACCAGATGTATATACTTCCGATGTAATTCATTGTTGTTGTAATGTCTCCCACGTGTGTTGGGATGACCTTGTTGTAATTGTATATGTGGTTATTGAGATGTATGTTCATACAGTTGTATTTTACTATTATTGGGATGTAATGTTTATTCAGGCCATGTATTTATTTAGGATCATTTGTTATAGTTGGTTATGTTGAGTTGTATCTATCGAAAGGTGTAACACCTTATATCTTTATAATTCCATGTATTGTCATATGCGCATATGTTATTAATATGGATATAGTTGATAGATATTTTAAATGATGAAATGGGAATGAATAGATTTACATAATAGATTAATTATTATTAACTTATTATCGTTGTTTTGGGTTAGTGTAGTCATGTCACTTCGTGTGCCCCATTGGAACTAGTTGTGCCTCATAATACATTGTTATGTTATAATACTTAAGTATGTTATTATATTCTTTTAAAAAAAAATTGTTCCATTGTTATTAGTTCTTTTGGGGTTCGCACGGCGGGGCGTGACAAAACAATACAAATTCTAAATATGTAATTTGTTTTGCAAATGAATTATTTTTTCTATTTTTCAATTAATTTCTAATAAAATTGGTCCATAAACTTTAAATATCAGAGTTTTTTACTATTTTAATAACTTTTGATCAACATAACATTTTGACAAATAGATTGCACAAGAGCAAACTTCAGATAATTCTTTTCAATGTGAAAAAAAAATCAAAAAATGATAAGTTTAGGTCATATTATGCATGTCGTACATGACGATTTTTCAAAACGACAAATCTGCCTAATAAAAAATTAACAAAAAAAAAAATTACAAAAAAAATCAAGAACAAGCTTCAATGAGTCATAAAACTTTTCCCAAAAGGATTTAGAAAAATATGATAATTTAATTCAAAATATGGATGTCGTACACGTGCATGGTATGGTACAAAAAAAATGACTTTTAAACAGTGGCTTTTAGAAATGCCTATTAAAACTCAATTTGTACAATTTGGGTATTGAAATAAATTACATATTTGGAAACTAGACTCCGAGCACTACATTTTATGATCAGTGACTTTTTTAAAGATTTCATCTCTAAGTGCTTCAAATTTTAAGGTCAAATGTGTCAAATACTGAAAATCAGGGAAAACACTTCCACTTTTTGGCCAAAAAGTTGACTCAACTTCTTGCACACACCCAATATTATATCTACAATTTCATTAAGAGAAATATCCCATCTTTTCCATTCTCTACTGCTGCAACAATGTGTCCCAAACATTAGTGAACTTGACCTTTCATCCATACAATCAACATCCAAGACATTGGAAATCATGCTAGGTAAAATGTTGAATGTTAACAATAGACTAACTAAAGAATAAAACACTTACTTGAAGACTATGTTATAGGAACATGCAACATCCTTTGCATGGGACTACCATGACATGAAGGGGATTGATCCAAAGTTGTGGCATACATAGGATCTACATAAATGATCGATTTAAACCAATTAGACAACCCTAGAGAATGATGAATCCTACCTTAAGAGAAATAGTCAAAACTGAGCTACAAAAATTACTTGATGCAAGCTTTATTTACCCTATTTCTAACAAGACCAATGGGTGTCACCTTTAGTTATTTTCCCCAAGAAAATGGGGTTTATGCAACAGTGTGCTAGGATTTCTAAGTATAACTAATATAGTTACTGATATCAATGGTGTAATGTATCATCTAATAGATATGATTATGACAGATTGAATGTTGTGTTAGGTTTTAAATTACATGGTTTAGATGACTCCACCTTGGGATATAGCATTGGTCTCTTAGTGTTGCAGTTTCTTGAAACTGATTGTGAGCAACTACAACTTTTAAATCAAATTTATTTCTCAATCCCGGTTTGTTTATGTGTAGAATTTAATGCTCTACATTTCCCAGGTTTGAATTAAACACTGCTATAAAGGTCAGCGAAACCTTTAGGGTACTGTTTCATTCAAATAATTGGAGGAGAAAAATTTGTTTATAGTGTATTTGGTACTTTAGCACACATGTACCTATAAATATATTGATTGGGATTACCCTCCTTGGTTTAATAGAGCCAAAAGTATAGGAGATTTTAGTCTCTGACTGAATCTTGTTCGTTGGCCACATCAACTCGTTGAGTCTAAATATGAGAGAGTGGTTACTCTTTAGGACTCATTGTATCTGTTGATTTGGGAACCAACAAAATCTAAGGAAAACAAGAAAGGAAATGGTAAGTCCAAAGGATGGTCTAAAACCCTGGTAAGAGTAAGGTAAAGTGTTGGAATTATGGGAAACCTGGACATGTAAAGAAGGATTGTAAGAGCAAGAAAAATATTTATGATGCTTCTATAGAGAAATCCTCAGATGACAGTGATGATGCATTGGTCATTTCATCTAATATTGTTTGTGATAATTCTTAGCTTATTGATTCAGGTTGCTCCTATCATATTACTCCTAACAACGAGTGGTTCACTAAGTATACTGCATATAATGGAGGAAATGTCTTCTTTGGAGATAATAGCACAACAAAGGTTGTGGGAAAAGGAGAGGTAAAGTTGTGTTTCAGTGATGGTAGGGTTAAGACCCTTAATGATGTTTTACATATTCTAGGACTTGCTAGAAATCTACTTTTTGTATTGAAGTTCAATGATCCTAGAATGCATGTGACATTTGAAAAAGGTGGCTGCAGATTGGTGAAAGGGAATATGGTGGTTGCTAAATGATCTCAGATTGGGACTTTGTTTAAGCTTAATACCTCCAATTTGAATAAATTAGCCAATGTAACTAAAGCTGAAAATACATGTATGTTGTGGCACCATAGATTGGACCACATTAGTGAAAATGTCTTAGGACCATTCTTAATAAGAAATTGGTTGACAGTATGGGTATGTGCAAGATCATAATGGAAAAAATAGGCCCTTAACTGGCAAAAAATTTAGAAAAATCAAAGTTAGGCAACTTGATATAAAAATTTGAATAAGTTATCTATATTATTTCAAAAATATGTAAGAATAGAATCTATAGAAAATTGAATGTAGTTTCTAAACTACTAGGTTTATTTTATTTTTTTTATTTTTAAATGTATTTGGTGAAAATTTAAAATTTCAATCGCGATGCTTATTAAATTTCGGGAAAAATAAAAGTAGGTGTCTTTGACCACCTAACCATAATAAAATGATAATATTTTTTTATAATATTTTAGATATAATTAGAGAACTCATGTCCTGATGTGATGCATATTTTTTTGTAATTTTTTTCCAAGTAAATAATTAATTATGAATTTTTGTTACAATTTTTAAAAAATATAAAACTCGTATGTTTGACCACCTTAACTTGGTAAAAACTTCATAAAATTCAAATTTTATTTTTTAATCCTATAGTATGCAAAGTATAGAATATGACACATGTTTCGATTCAAAAATGTGATATTGTTTGAAAGCTATAGATTTTTTTCAATCAGCCTATCAATCAAGACTTTAGTCATAATTCAAATAGAAAATGAATAATAATTATTTATTAAATTCAAATTAAAGCATAATTTATATTGGTGGAAAGCTAAGAATCTCCTTTAAAAACCCTTTTCGTTTCATCAATTTTGGGTTAAAAAAAGTCGTCAACCACATGGGCCATCATATCAATTACATATCGCCACTTTTTGGCCCATCATGATCTTGCACATACCCATATTCCTGATTATACAATTGGAAAAAATGATTTTTGTGAGCATTGTGCATTTGGAAAGCAATCTAGATCTTCACTTCCTAGTGGAACAAATAAAGCTAAAAGATTATTAGAGATTATTCATTCAAATGTAATGGGCCCTATGGATATTGAATCTATTGGAAAATATAGATATTATGTCACATGTATTGATGATGTCTCAAGATACACTTGGATATATTTTATACATAAAATATCTGATGTGTTTAATAAATTTAAAGAATTTAAGGCTTTGGTTGAGAAACAATTAGATCATAAGATAAAAGTGTTGAGATCAAATAATGGTGGTGAATATTGTTATAGGGAATTTGATGATTATTGTAAGCATGCAGGAATTGTGAGACATAAAACTACTCCATATACACCTCAACAAAATGGAGTAGTAGAAAGGACGAACCAAACCTTAATGGAAAGAGCTAGGAGCATGTTAAGTAGTGCTAAGCTAGATTGGTTTCTTTGGGACAAGGATGTAAGTACTTTTTGTTGTTTAATCAATAGATCCCATAGTTCATCTAATGAAGATAAAACTCCTTATCAAATGTGGTTCGGTAGGAAACCTAGTGTTGCACATTTAAGGATCTTTGGTTGTGAGGATTTTGTTCATGTGTCTAATGAAAATCAATCTAAGTTGGATCCAAAAGCACATAAATGCATATTCATAGGTTATGCTGAAAATGTAAAAGGTTACAAGCCTTGGAATCCTCTAAACCTTGAAAATTTACTTTATCTAGTGATGTGTTTTTTAGGGAATTTAGAACTTATTCATGAGAAGAACAACCAAAGGAGAAGGATACTTCTCGAACAGTTCATTTTGAGATAAATACTAAGAAGATGCACATGTTGAAGAAAAATTGGATGGATTGCATGAGGAGAGTTCATAGAGTTCGTTTGAGATAGATGCTCATGATGAGCATATTGAGGAACAAGAAGAAATCCCTTTGAGAAGATCCACAAGACAACAGAATCACGTTGATTGGTATAGCCCACCTAATTTTTGTTGTATATTTGCTTTGATGAGTACTAATGATGAACCCAGTTCTTACAGGGAAGTTGTCTTCATATGAGAACAAGCTTTGGTCACAAGATATGCATGAGGAAATGGAATCCTTGGATGCAGTTTTCCCAAAGGAAGAAAGTTCATTGATTGTAAATGGATCTTTAAAAATAAAATTGGAGCAGATGGTAATCTCAAAAGGTACAATGCTAGATTAGTAGCAAAGGGCTACTCCCAGAGAGAGGGAGTTGACTTTAATAAAATCTTCTCCTATTACTAAATTAACTTCTATTAGATTCTTTTTATCTATTATTGTTGTTTATGATTTTGAGATAGAGCAAATGGATGTGAAAAATAATTTTTTGCATGTGAATCTTGATGAGGAGATTTATATGAGGCAACCTGATGGTTTTTTCGTAAAAGGAAAAGAATAATTGGTTTGTAGGTTAAAGAGATCTTTATATGGATTGAAACAGTCACCAAGAATGTGGTACCAGAAGTTTGATTCTTTTGCATTAAAAGTTGGTTATGTTAGGAGTGAGGAAGATCATTGTGTTTACATAAAATGTATTGATGATCAGATTTTAATTATTATCTTGTATGTTTATGACATGTTTATTGGTAATAACAAGGTAATGATCAAAGAATTGAAAGCACAACTCTCTAGCACATTTGAGATGAAAGATCTAGGGGATACAAAATATATGGACTTGGTATGGATATCAATAGAAATAGAGGTAATATAAAGCTTTGCTTGAGTTAAAGCAACTATGTTGATACTATTTTGAAATGGTTTAACATGCAGGATAGTAAGCCAATTAATATCCCTTTACTAGTTTCCACGAAGTTAAGTTTAGACTTGAGTCCTAAATCTTATTTTTATTATGAGGAAATGTATGAAATTTATATGCTAGTGTAGCTGGTAGTTTGATGTATGCAATGGTCTGTACAAGACCAGATATAGCCCAAGCAGTGGAAGTTCTTAGTAGGTTTATGTCTAACCCTGGTAAAGAACATTGGACTTATGTTAAGAGGGTGTTTAGATATTTACGAGGTACTTTTGATTACTATTTGGTTTATCATGGTGCTAATGATATTGATATTATGCATAGATCATTGGACATACAAGGTTTTGTTGATTCAGATTAGGCAGGAGACCTGGATAGTTGGAGACAAATGGCTATGTGTTTACTTTGTTTGGAGTTGTGGTTAGTTGGATGAGTAAGAGGCAGCCCATGGTTGCTTTTTCCACCACAGAAGTAGAGTACATGGATGCTACACATGCCTCTAAAGAGGCAATTTGGTTACAAAGACTTGGGAAAGGTATTGGTTTTAATTGCAAGCATATTAGACTTGAATGTGATAGTCAGAGTCGTATTTTTTTAGCCAAAAATCCTATGTATCATGCTCACATACTAAGCATGTTGATGTTTAGCATCACTTTGTATGAGAAATAGTTGAGAGTGGGAAGGTATTGATTGAGAAAGTCAACACTTTGATCAATGTTGTAGATTATCTTACGAAACTACTTCCTACAGATAAGTTCTCTTGGTGCAGGAAGGATTGGCCTTGAGTCCTATACTTGATTTATAATAATGATTCCTTGTTTAGAATAATTACAATATATAATGTCAAGTGGGAGAATTTTGGGAATAGGATTACATTTAATTGCAATCATAAACATATTTCATGTATCTCCTAAGTCCTTGGAAAGTGTTCCCCAACACTAGGATTAGAAATAGATTAAATTCAAATGAAATGAACATGTAAATTGACATTTGTGATTATTCCTAAATGATAGGAACATATGGGGATGTCCAAGAAGATCTCCTACAAAATAGGAGCACATGGGGAGCCCATATGGAAGGTGGAACCCACCTTTCTTAAGTTAACTATTTGGAGGATTGATAACACTTCAATGATTTTCATGTAAAGATCCTAAAAATTAGGGATTATTTACATGAGTAGAGTTCAGTTCAATTCAGTTAAGTTCAATTTAGTTTAGTTTAGTTTAGTTTAGTTTAGTTCAGTATCAGTTTAGTTTAGTTTAGTTCAATTATAGTTCAATTATTTTCAGTTGCATGTAGATAATTTGAGTTGAATGCTAGTTAATTGAGTTGACTTGAGTTTCATGACTAATGAATTTAGTTGCATGACAAATAATAGGTGGATACTTTCAATTAAGTGGGGATGATCAATCATGCTTGATGTTTGCATGAGTTGGTGGAGAAATATATGTTTCAATTTGTAGACATCTAAATTTGACCACTTCCATATGGTCAAAGTCATCTCCTTAATATTCCATTTGTTCATTAATTAAATCATTCATTTAATTAATATTGTGTATCTTTCATAAGGTTTCCCAAAGTATTTAATTTAATAAATACATTTACCCTCTATCCTCTCTAAATTAATTAAATGTATCACTTTATTTAATTTAGTCATATTATCTTTTAGAGTTTTAAATTTATTTTTAAATTCTTTATTTGCTCTCTTATTGTCACGTCCTCCAACTTTTGCAAGTTGGCCTCTAATCCCTCTTAGCAATCTAACCTTCTTTCTTAGTCATAATTAATTTATGATTAATATGTACACACCCCTAATCATCATTAGGGTCCCATCCTCCATAATTTCCTACTTGCCTCTAATGTGTCATTGATTAGTCTAATCAAGTACTTACACAACCTTAATCACATAATTAGGTCATCTCTAATCCCCATATCATTTATGAAATGTGTCCTTAGTCAACTTCATTAAAAGCTTTCTCTTTTTGAACAAGGCATCTCCATTCCCCATGTGAATTTTTAATTCACATTTAATCCCCCAATGCATTTAAAGGAATTTTAAATTCCTTCTCTCCTCCCCATGAGAATATTTGAGGAATTTTTAATTCCCCATATGTCCTCTCACCCACATGGGGACAAGTACGTCCTTTATGAGGAGATCTTGTCCCAATCCCAAGGTACTATGTACCCCATCCATGTCATGTACTACCACTCCACCTCATGTTCACTTCACCTTTTTGAGCCACTTCACATGCCACATATCAAGATGTGAGGGCCTGTGAGTTCTCAACTCACCATAGCCCTACATCTTAATCTTGGTGGCTTAATCTTGACCGTCTATTTCCCTAGAGAATTCCAAATTCTCTATAAATCCCCCCTCTTTTCTCTCATTTTAGGAGAGATCATGCATTGTAGCCAAACTCTTGCAAAAAAAATTTAGGAGCCATACCTAGCCATTTTTCACACTTGCATCCACTTTCATCCATTCTCATATCATCATCTAGCTTGCATCTTGTGCCATCCAAGGAGCATACAATACCAAAGATCGAAGGGCCAACCAAAAGATCGATTCAACACAAGGTAAAAAGTTTCATTTGTCTTCTTTATTTTGTATTGAATCCAACTAGGCTAATCTTGAGGTGTAGGTTGTTTTTAGTGTTATTTTGCACTCTTTTGTTTGTTGTTTGTTTTCTAGCACATAAATTCACCTTATCACACAGTTAACTAAGATTGACTTGGGACCACCTTCGGTGCCCAAGTTGGCATCTTTCAGTTAACACCTTTTGCATGAGAAGATATTTACAAGGTTCAATCAAGTGGGCCCATTCTTGGGTGCCAACTTTGATGAGAAGCTTGGAAGATATTTTCTTGACCAACAATCAGTTAGGAATTCAATTTGGGGCGCCTAAATTGAGGAGACATTGGTTTTGAATTCATGTTACATGATGAAACTCTACTTACACAAAATAGGCGTACATTTTTTAGAGGAGCTTTGTGCTCTTGTTTTTATCAACTCTTTGGAGTTTACAATGCTCAAAATTATCTATTAATTTCAGTAATTTGAAGAGAGTTTTATCAGAGTTTGTTGCAGGTTGTGAAAAATGATTGTTGAAGGAAAAGGAAGCATATCAATCAAGGATTGATACAGTATTATTGTAATCTTGTTCTAAGGTTAAATAATACAACCACTATTGATTCTGATGATAGAGTTTTTTCCCAAAAGGGTTTCTCCATGTATATGTGGTGTCACTTCTATCTTCTTGTCTCATTCTTCTACAATCTTTTGTCTCTTTCTACAATTGGTAAAATTGATCTAAACAAATAATCATACAAAAAAAATTTGTAACAAAGAACACTTAATTAGATCTACAATCACATAGTTTTACAAGTTTTAAGCTACATAATTACCTCCATTTTCAACAACTACTATTTGATTCAAGGTATAAAGACTTCAAAGGGAAGCTCCAATCAAGGTGGTTGGGCCCCTATGAAATCAGTAAACTTTATCTTAATGGGGTGGTTTAGCTACATACAATAGACGAGGTTAGATTTTCACTTCTTGTAAATGGCCATAGATTGAAAATATATAAGAATCTATTACAAAGAGATGATTTCATATTCTCCCTATTTCAACAATATAGTTCTCACAATGAACCGAATATAGAATCTGACACACGGAGTGAAGCTTCAGTAAAAAATGACATCCCAACCACATCCGATGACCTAGAGATTGAGCTACACAGCTCAATCCTTGATCTCACTTGGGAATAATTTCTCATATTCTCTCACAAGCACAAATTGCATGCTATAATGATGTTTAAAATATCTTTAGAGGGACCTATTTTTTAACATTCATAGAGGTTCCTGATGTTGAACGAACTTGTAGCTTAATTGTTGTCAACATTCAAAATGGGCCCTGATGTTGCAGGTACCCTAGATTCATCTACTACTAGAAAAGAAAAATTCAAAATTAATTGGAACCATATTGACTGCAAGTTCACACACATTTATTTCATACTATTCACATGTAATATCCATCTTTCACAATAAGTACACACAACATGATTTTTCCTACCAATTCGCATTTCACATTTTTGAGCTATCACATTGCCAGCTCATATCCATAATAACTGTCCCATCACTTGCACCCACCACCCCACCATCCATTAGCTTGCAGTTATTTTTTGTCACATCAAATAAATAAAAAATACATTATTTTCAGATTAAATGTGTGATGCATAGTTATCTGTTTCGACCGGTACTTCAAGTATGCTATCATGATTAAACTAGTCTTCTTTAAACTTCCATTATATCTTTCATATTAATTAATGCATGTGAAATATTTATATCACCATTTTCTATCATTTAAAATTTTAACCACCTTCTAATTAAAAACGTGAAGTGAGGTCACTTCACGAATTAAGTTGGGGGGAGGGTACAACTTAGTCATTCTTTTCAAAATCTAACACCTAAATTATATTTAATAGATAAAAATGACATGCAAAACACTTCCAATTATATCTCATTTTGGCTACCATTTCCAAAATGCTAATTTTTAAACCATGTGAACTTGAGCTTAATCGGACTTAGGACCTATTCATAAGCTCAAATTAAGTTGGTACTGAGAAAGGAAATTGTAGCTTTTGTATGGTAGTAGAAATATACAAGGAAACTGAAGGAAGGTGAAGGGTTTGAAGGTGGTAGAATAGATTGAGCTAAAATTCCAAAGCTGAATAGAATACATTGAGTAGAGAAAGTAAGCTAGAATGGGAGGTGATGTCATCCGAAAGGAACCAGTAGCTCATCAACAAATTCTAGAGGACAGAAGGATCTACCCATTTTTACCAAGGTTGGTTGGCTCGACTGCTTCTGAAATTAGTAGAATTCAATGATGATATGACAAGAAGGTTTGCAGCTACTCTTGAATATGATGAAGCTATGGTAAAGGGACGATCATTAGATGCATCTAAGACTACCTTTACATAGGTCACTGGATTACCAATAATTGGGTTAGAATTTCCTGTACAAGCTAACACAGTTGCAACCAAGGAATAATTATGTGAAGAGGAATTAGACTCATCATCACAAGGTACGAATAGACTTTCTCTCCCATGGTTATGGGAAAATTGTGCTTCTTACATTGGTAAATTCATCACCTATGATGGTATGCAAAACCTTTTGTATAAAATTCATTTCAAATTGCTCAATCACCTCATGCATAATATTGTTGAATGTATCAAACTTTCTTTATAATTTTTTTGAAACAGATGGTATCAGAATAATAAAGAAAATAGATTGATACTTCTCTATCTCATCACTATTTAATTACTTTACTAATAAAGAGAAGTTTAAGAATTTAGTACCCACAAGTGAAGTGGGAGGATTTTAAGGAATGTACAAATATTAACAATTTTTTGGATGCACCTATAGTACTTGAGAATATAGAACCCCAAAATGAACCTGCAAGGGAAGGGCCTCATGTCTCACTAGTGGTTGAAACCCATAAACAAGGTGAGCATGAATAATCTGAAGAGCCAGAATCTAGGTTGGACCTATAATTGAGGAAACACCATCTTGCTCAATATCACAAAAATCTAAGAATAGGAGAGGCAGTGCATCCACCTCTTCTACACCCTCTAAACCTGAAGAAAGGAAGGATGCACCAAAGAAAAAGAGGGATACTCAAAAGAAGGAGGATGTTTCAAAGAAGAAGAAGGGTGTTCAAAAGGAAAAGAAGAAAGTTGAGAAAGAATTACTCACACCTAGATGTTCAGGTAGATTGAGAAGACAAAGTGTCATGAGAGAAAATATAGAAAATTTTGAAGAAGAAAACAAGAACAAGGAACAACAACAAGAAGATGTCGCATTAGTGGTTCAAACAAATTCTAAATTAGAAGGGGATACCCCTGGTAATGTGAATATACTAGCTAAAAGGAAAATATATGTACTAACAACTTTTGATTGAGAACTAGATGATATATTTACTACTAAGAAAACATGGAAAGAAAGCCTAGATAGTCCCATCCATGGAGACTATGAAGATGAAGGTAATGAGTCATTTGTAGATGCAAAGGAGATGTACATTGAGGAAAGAGATGTGATAAAAGAGCTCCAAGAGGCATTGGATAAGATTAAACACTTGGAGGAATTGGTACAAATCTATGAATAGAAGGACAAGGATAGAGAAACAAAGATGCAAGAAATGGAGGAGAAATTACAAATGTATGGCCACAACACTTTAGAAGCTTGATTTACTGGAATGGATGGTTGTCACCAAGATAGTGGATAGAGAACTAGTAATTCTAGATGAGAAACCCCCTCCTATCAAAACTCCTAACTATCATACAACCTTGTCACTTGGCTACCAATTATGGGAGGTAACTATTGAATTTTCATAGGAAAAGGAGAAGTGGAAGAAAGAAAAGGAAGAGTATGTAATGGAAATAGAAAAGAGAGAAATGGAGTTGATAAAATTAGTGATTAGGTTGAAGGAAGTAGCTAATAAGGTTGCATAGACTATCAAATGAAGACCACCACCAAGGATGTACGCATTGTTTTTACAAGAAAGATTTCTATGTTTTAGTTTAGCAAATTGATTAGTAAGTAATCAGTTGGTATGAGTAGGAAGTTTAAGTTTCTTAATGCTTTTGTTGACTCCACACCTAAAGATCAAGATCAGTTATGTGAGTATTACTTACACAGGATGAAACAAAATGGAACCCTCTAGTTTTTGTAGGATATCTTTAGATGAGAGAACTTGCATCCTACTATAGAAATGACACAACACAATAGGAAATTAGTGTGACTTTTACGTCATATTTTAGTGTATTTTGAGTACATGAATTGAACAATTGTTTGGAGCTAAACTCGGAGCAAACAAGCATGGTCAGCTCAGTGTCAGATTTTGTGTCAAATTTTTTGCTGGATTTAGAGCTAAAAAATCATGGTGTCTATGTTAGCACCTAAAATAGTGCTGGTAAGTAACATCAGAAATTGCGCCAAAATTGGCGCCCAATTTGGCTTCTAGTTTTGCTTCCATGTCTACTCCCATTTTTGCTTCTAGTTTGGCTTCCAATTTTGCGTCCAATTTTGCTTCCAGTTTTTCCTCCAAGTTTGCTTCCAATTTTTCTTCCAAGTTTGCTTCTGGTTTTGCTTCCAGTTTTCCTTCCAGGTTTGTTTAGAACTAGTTTTGCTTCCAATTTTGCTTATGATTTTGCTTCAATTTTGCTTCCAGATTTACTTCTAGTTTTGCTTCCAAATTTGCTTCCAATTTTTCTTCTAGGTTTGCTTCTAGGCTTGCTTCCAGGTTTGCTTCTGGTTTTTCTTCCAATTTTTCTTCCAAGATTGCTTTTGGTTTGCTTCTAGTTTGGCTTCCATTGTTGCTTCCTTTTTTTCTTCTAAAAATGCTTCTTATTTTGCTTCCATTTATTAATTTAATATGTTTTATTTCAATTTAATTAGTTAAATATACCATGCCTCTTAAATAACTCATATGATTATAGAGTAAGTAATTTAATTATTTAACTCATATGATTAAATAACAATATAATTATTGTAACATGATCATCATCTATAATTAAAACAAGTGAGTCAAATATCTATAATTTAATTGAATTTGACAACATCCATCCTAAGTAGTAAATTAAAATCATCATACTTAATAAATATCCATCCAAAAATTATCGACCACTTTTAATATATATAAATTGACAAGTCAATACTGATAAGATCATCATCATATATAACTAAAACAAGTGAAAGTCAAATATACTAGTACATCAAAAACATGTCAAAATGATACATGTCCAATAGTCAACATAAGTGAAAATGATACATGTACAAATGATATAAATAAAATTGATAAATTATGTAACTCAAATTGATACAAGTCAAGATGATACATGTCCAAATGCTATAGTGAAAATGATACATGTCAATATGATACAACTCAACAATAATAGTACTATAGGCTGTGAAAATGATACATATGATAGTAACCATGAAAAGAGTCATCATAACGACATATCAAAAATGATCCATGATCTAGTCTATATGATCATGAATGTCACTGGTTACTATCACCAACTGTCTCATCATCTTCATCACCATTGTGATCATCATCATCATCATCGTTTTCATCGTCATTGTCATCAACCTCAGTGTCTTCTGCATCTGTGTCATCATCATCCTCTACCATGTGATTTGTACTGGCAGAACCAATATTTGGTGGATCTATATCATGTTGAGGATCATCTTGATCTTCTGGAAGACCCATGTTTGCAAAAAAAAAAAAAAGTTATTATTTATTTCATGCAATAATTTTTTTTATGTTATATATCTAATATTACAGCATATGAGACAAAACCATAATCATATTACATCATATCAAAGTGTACATACCATAATAAAATTTCAAAAAAATTACAACTAATATTGGTGAGAGAAACTTCAGCTTTAAAAAACAAAGCAATTAGGCTGGAAGACTTGTGGATCAAGCCAACATTCGGTGGAAGAGGAAGAAAGATGACTAGAAATCTAGAGATCCACCATAATGGATTTCAGTATTCAACCATGAGAGTAGAAGAGCAAGCTGATATCATGGATCAAAACATTAAGCATGCATTCTTCCAACCAGTGGAGAAGGAGATGATTACTTTGCTTCATTTTCATTTCCATAACCATATCACGATGTGGAAACCAAGAAGACTAAGGATGTTTAGTTTTATGTGGAGGTAATGGATGTGGCCCAAACTTTAGGAGGGGAAAGAAGGTCAATGTATGATCCTGATGAAATTGAGGAAGAACAGCAAGAGAGGGATAGGGAAAATATAATCAATAGAGTTTCAAGGATTTTTCAAGCAAGTAAGAGATCTATGGGAGTAGCCTCATCTAAAATATTTTGAACTAGAGTTTGATATACCATTTAGAGAGCTTGTTTTTCATGGAGTTCCTTTCAAATATTTTTCTTTTATTATTCCTACAGTAAACTATTTGGTAGAGTTGGTGGAATTACCTTTCTTAGTAATCACTATTAGTGAGATTGAGATTGTTAGCCTTGAGAGAGTAGGACTTGGGAAAAAGGCATTTGATATGGCTATTGTTTTCAAAGACTTCAAGTGGGATGTACTCACATTGGCGCCATTCCTCAATCTTCACTTGATGGCATCAAGGAATGGTTGAACTCCATGGATATAAAGTATTATGAAATCATAATGAACTTGAACTGGCATCCAATTTTGAATAGTATTACTAATGATCCAAATAAATTTATTGAAGATGGGTGGTTGGGAATTTTTGAATATGGAAGCTAGTGATTCTGATTCTGATAATTCAGAAGAGTCATATCAAGGATTTGAACCCTCTAATGTAGAAGAGGAATCCAAATCAAATTTCATGTAGCTACCATCAAGAGTGTTACAAGCCAACAAGATGGAGGGAATTCTTATATAAGGATAATATTCAATGTTTCAGGTATTGGCTTTAATTTCAACCACAATGGGAACATTGGAATTCCCTAGTAGTATTTATGTTAAGGAAATTTCCTTTAGATGCAAGGATTCAAAGCACATCAACCATGTGGTACAAATGATTAAATCCTAGAGATGATTTGTAGCCATGAAAGAGTCTAAAAAGGAAGAGAGAGCTACACTGGTGACTCAGGAGAAACATCATCTTTCAAAAACAAAGCCAATTAGGCTAGCAGATGTGTGGATCGGGCCAGCATTTGGTGGAAGAGGACAAAAGATGACTGGAACTCTGGAGACCCACCATAATGGATCTCGGTATTCAACCATGAGAGTAGAAGAGAGAGTTGATATCATGTATCAAAACATTAACCATGCATTCTTCTAGCTAGTGGAGAAGGAGATGATTACTTTGCTTCATTTTCATTTTGCATAACCATATCATGGCATGGGAACCAAGAAGACCAAGGATGTCCAGTTTTATGTGGAGGTAATGGATGTGGTCCAAAATTTAGGAGGGGAGATCCTGATGTCTACCAAGAGGCATGGGTATGTATAGGATCATCATGGAAAAAATAGGCCCTTAAGTGGCAAAAAAATAGATTAATCGAGTTAGGCAACTTGACATAAAAATTTGAATAAGTTATCTATATTATTTCAAAAATATGGAAGAATAGAATCTATAGAAAATTGAATTTAGTTTCTAAACTACTAGGTTTATTTTATAAAAAAATATATCTATTTGGTGAAAACTTGAAATTTTAGTATTAGTACTTGAATTTCAGGAAAAAATAAGTAGGTGTCATCTAACCACCTAACCAAAAAAAATGATAATATTTTTTATAATATTTTATATATAAGTAAAAGGACTCTCATGTCTCGATGTGATGCATATGTTTTGTAATTTTTTTCCAAGTAAATAATTAATTATGAATATTTTATTACAACTTTTAAAAATATAAAAACTCATATGTTTGACCACTAACTTGGTCAAAACTTCATGAAATTCATTTTTAATCCTATAGTATATGAAGCATAGAATGTATGGCATGTTTAATTCAAAAATGTGATACCATTTGAAAGCTATAGATGTTTTCAATCAGCCTATCAATCAGGACTTTAGTCGTAATTCAAATAGAAAATGAATAATAATTATTTATTAAATTCAAAGTAAAGCATAATTTATATTGGTGGAAAATTTGAGAATCTCCTTTAAAAACCCTTTTCATTTCATCAAAGTTGGGTTTAAAAAAAATCGACCACATACTCATCATATCGCCACTTTTTGGCCCCTCATGATCCTACACATACCCGCATAAAGTAAGATGAATTAAGTTCACCTACATGTCTGCCAAAGTTTACTTCTAATTTTTATGACTATTTTTCTTGACTTTCAGAGTTTACTTACAAATTTAAAATTTATTTCTGGTCATATTGATGAGGATATATTCAACCAATGATGTGTAAGCACCTTTTGTTTGTATCACAGGCATTTTGTGCATTGCAAATTTTGATTAGGGTGATCCCACAATAGTGGTTTACAATTTTAGCCAAACTGGACACTAAAATTATTATTTTAACTAAATCTTCACATTCGGCACCTATAAGCTAAACCACGAAGAATTTGAAGATGATGCAAACTAGAGTCTAAATCACATTTTGTATCAGAGATTCTAAAAATATTTTTTCAAAATTTTGGAATCAAATTGCATATTTTCCATCTCCCATGAAAACTATTTTTTCAAAACAACATTTTTAAAAAGTGGCCTTTGCAGATATATGCATAACTTTTTTTCCATGAACAATAAAATTCTAATTATTTTGAATTTAGATTTGTGACTCTAATATCTAGTGATTCCACTTGGTTAGATAGTTTTTTATTGAATATTTTTTCTTTAATCAAGTTTCAAAGTCAAATCAATTACAATTCAGACATAACGCGACCCTATAACACATAACTTTTTGTATATATCGATTTTTTTTTTTGTTGGATCAAGGACTTCAATATCTAGTGCATATATTTTTCAAATTTTTTTTTTGATAATCTGCTATTTTCCACATGAGAACGTAGACCTTCATTCGATGAAAAACCTATGTTTAAAAAACTAAAAAACAAATACATAATAAAACCAAAACATATTAAAATTATATTCATTGGATAGCTCATTCCGAGGACTACTTGATTCTAGTTGGGTTTTGTGAAGATTCCTCCATTTTCATCCTCAACTTGAGCTCTGAAGTGCCAAAATTTAGGTTTTTTTGTCTCAGGGGGGATGAGGTAAGGGGGGTTCGTGAACCCCTAGGGCTTCGAGTGAACCTCTAGGGGTTCACTCGAACCAAGGTTCATTCAAACCCCCCTTTTATAAGGGGTTTTATTGGCCTTTTTGGTAGGAAAGCATTAAAAGGGTTCGATCGAACCCAGTAGAACCTGGGTTCGGTCAAACCAATAGGTTTGTACAAACCCCTAAAATCAATTTTTTTTCCATGCATTCATTTTTTGTGATTTTTCCTTCCTCACTTCAATTGTAAACCACTATTGTGGATTCACCCATTATCTATGGTCTACAGCTATGTCGTCTCACTTATTGGATCTTCTATTTCAATGTTTTCTATGACCTTCTCTGTTTGAGGTAGCACCTGAAAATCCTACCTCCTTTCCTTATCTGAGAAGTGGATTTGAATTTGGAAATACTGCACTTTAAAACTAGCTATGGTTTAAGGAGAGCTATTCTAGCTTTGTTGTTGACACCCTCAATCTTCAACAAGGACTTAGATGCATGAATTGAAATGCAAGCTTTCAAACTTAAATTTGAATTTGCATAATTTGATTGATTATGGTTTTCATAGGAAGTTGTCTTTACATGACTATTCTGGATTGTCAATGCGTGTAATAGTGAGTGCATCCTTATCAAGTTTGGCTACCCTTATTTAGAATTCCTTGGCCTTTGGACTTGATACAAAGTTGTGCATTGTTATTCCATATTTGTAACATCTAGGAAATTTAAGGGGTACAACATATAGAAATCCAGTACTGTCATCCAAGGAAAACTTATAGATGGTGTATCAAGAACAACATAAAATTATTTTATTAGGGTTAATGCTTTTTTCCCCCACGCTATTGATATTTTCCCCAAAACATGTTTTTTTATTATTTCAATGCATCTCAAAATTCAATGTATTTATTAACATGTGTTACGCATTTCAGTTATTTATGCAAATGATGCATATATGTTAACTAGATCTCAATGTTGTTACTTTGATAGTTTGACTTCTATGACAACTAGCCATTAGGCCATTATGTGTGGGGGAAATTTTGTGTTTTTAGTTAGCTTTTTTGGATAGCTCTACTAGTTGTTGAGGAAATTCTATTTATCTTTTGAATGTTAAGAAGCCAGAGTTTCAAGGATTTTTCAAGTGAGTAAGAGAGCTATGGGAGCAGCCTCATCTAAAATATTTTGAACTAGAGTTTGATACACCATTTAGAGAGCTTGGTTTTCATGGAGTTCCTTTCAAAGCCTCTACCTTTATTGTTCCTATGGTAAACTATTTGGTAGAGTTGGTGGAATTACCTTTCTTAGTAATCACTATTAGTGAGATTGAGAATTGTTAACCTTGAGAGAGTACGACTTGCGAAAAAGGCATTTGATATGGCTATTGTTTTCAAAGACTTCAAGCAAGATGTATTCCACATCTACACCATTCCTCAATCTTTGCTTGATGGCATCAAGGAATGGCTAAACTCCATGGATATAAAGTATTATGAAAGTAGAATGAACTTGAACTGGTAGCCAATTTTGAAGAGTATTACTGATGATCTAGATAAATTTATTGAAGACGGTGGTTGCGAATTTTTGAATATGGAAGCTAGTGATTATAATTTTGATAATTCAGAAGAGTCAAATCAAGGATACGAACCCTTTGATGTAGAAGAGGATTCAAAATCAGATGAGGAAGGTTCAAAAGATGAATCTCTTGTGGAGTCATAGGAGGACGAAGAAGAAGAAGAAGAAGATTTTGAAGAGGAGGAAGGTAAAACATGGGATGAATTAGAAGCTGAAGCCAGAAATGCAGATAAGGAAAAAGGAGACGAGTCTGATAGTGAAGAGGAAAGCTGACAATGAAAGATAAAAGCTACAGGGAAGTCTCGGGCACCTGATATTAGAGATTTAGGTATATACAGGATCATGATGGGCCAAAAAGTGGCAATATGATGGGTATTTGTAGGTATATGGTTGATGACTTTTTTTTACCCAAAATTGATGAAATGAAAAGGGTTTTAAAGGAGATTCTCATATTTCCACCAATATAAATTATGCTTTACTTTGAATTTAATAAATAGTTATTATTCATTTTCTATTTGAATTATGACTAAAGTCTTGATTGATAGGCTGATTGAAAAACATCTATAGCTTTCAAACGATATCACATTTTTGGAATCCAAAACATGCATCACATTCTATGCTTCACATACTATAGGATTAAAAAAGAAAAATTGAATTTCATGAAGTTTTGACCAAGTTAAGGTGGTCAGACATATGAGTTTTTATATTTTTTAAAATTTGTAGTAAAAAATTCATAATTAATTATTTACTTGGAAAAAAATTACAAAAAAATATGCATCACATCCTAACATGAGTCCTTTACTTATGTGTAAAATATTATAAAAAATATTATCATTTTATTGTGGTTAGGGTGGTCAGACAGACACCTACTTTTATTTTGTCCCTGAAATTTAAGTACTACTGCATTGAAATTTCAAATTTTCACCAAATAGATTTATGTTTTAAATAAACCTAGTAGTTTAGAAACTACATTCAATTTTCTATAGATTCTATTCTTACATATTTTTTAAATAATATAGATAACTTATTTAAATTTTTACGTTGCCTAACTCGATTTTTTCTCAATTTTTTTGCCACTTAAGGGCCTTTTTTTCCATGATGATCCTACATATACCCATTCAAGAGGAATGCCTGCCAAGAGGCATAAAGTCATATGAATTGAGTTCATCTACATCCTTCTACTATTTATTCATGCACATAAACAGTCATCTTGTAATCATAAGATTTGAGCTCTATTTACTCATCCTACACATCAATAAAAACTCAACACAAGAGATGCAAATTGACATATTAACACAAAAATATCCAACTAAGTTATTGAAAATCAACTATTGATACCTTGTTCTCCATCCAAATTACAAAATCTTTCCATTTTTTATTTTATAACATATTCTAAATTCAAATTGCTTTGGATGGCAGCCATATTTCTCCTCCTATCAAAATATGGCACATGGACTAGTTAAACTAATTAATATGCAATCATTTACTTTTTCCAAGGAAATAAAAAAATATATAATTTAACATATTAAATATACTTACAAATGTACAGATCAAGGCCTGTAAACCTTTCTGGCCACTACGATGTGTGGCACAAAGTTTCTCAAGCCTACCCTTGGAGGCCTTGTCCTAAAACATATACTAATTCAATTTAACTATGCACAAATAAAATTTAAATATTGTTTAATAAATTTGATATAATCTTATGAGGAAATTCAAATACATGCGTACTCTCCTCACCAAACTTCCTCTGAGCATCATATTTCTCATATGCTTTTACAAGCTCTTTCGATACTTTCACACTTACATCAATTGGCCTTCTTTTATGCCTTAGCTTAGGAGGGATTTTTTTTATCTTCTTTTTTTGGTTGCACCAAAATTTCTTGCAGTTTTGAGACATTCATAACTTTATCTTTGTTACAGACCAACCTATGCCAAAATCAGTCTCTATGTCATGGATAACTGCTTTTTTCAGTTGCATGGGTATCTATGAGAATGGAGAACATAGATGGTCTTTGAACCATTGAAGGAATGATTCCTTCAACCTATTCACAAACGTTTTCCCAGCATCTATCATTTAGATTTCCTCTGAAACCACCTTGTATTCTATATTCGTATTGGAGCTACCAATGCAAGATTGATAACATGGAGTGGTGGAAGAAGTCTATGTCCTAGGAGTGGCTAGGATGTTGGAAGTCTCTGCTCCTTGTTCCACATTCCTAGAGTTTATTTTCACTGATTTCCTCCTAGATCTTTTGCTCAATCTAGGACAAGTTGGGGAATCAATTGATTCCCTTTGACACAATTGATTTGTTTGCAATGTTTGAGGGGCACTACCAGATTTTTTTTTATGTATCTAGCAAGCGTTGTCTAGTCTGCATTAACCAATTTGTTCACTACCTCTACCCCCAATATGGAAGCCAATTCCTCTTTATCTTTGTCAATCTCATGTCCCTATATATATATATATTTAAATTATATTTCTTCTTTTAAATTTAGAAATAAAAAACTAAAAACTACAATTCCTCTTTATCTTTGTCAGTCTCATGTCCCTATATATATATATATATATATATATATATATGTTTAAATTATATTTCTTCTTTTAAATTTAGAAATAAAAACTAAAAAGTAAAATTCAAAGAAACAATGGAAATATTTACAAATCTATAAATTGACAATGAATTACCTCATTATGGCCAGAGTCTACTGACAATGCTCTCTTCCTTCTATTGCTTGAAATTTTGAAACGACCTAGGGAAAATTATTTTCATCTAGTCTATGGAGGCAAACGAAGTACACACTGTCAGGTATAAAAAAATTTGTCTAGTTTGTGGTATGAAAGTTTTGTTTTGTGGGAAAATATGTTTGTTGGGTTTGCTTAGTGTTGATAACCTATGGAAAATATGCTCGTTGGGTTTGCTTAGTGTTGATAACCTTATCATGAAAAATCTTTCATAATGCAATATTGCACGAATTTTTCATGGAATCGATGACTATGGCACAACTAGGAAAAACCAAGCGGTTTCTATGTTTATTTTTTGCAGTGACCAGCCCAATTCCTAGATTTGCTAAGTAGTTCACTATTTCATTGATACCTAGGTTAGGAAAAGAATATGGACGAATCCTGGATTCATCCTATTAAAATTCCACATATTAATCCCTTCTAAATAAAACTCAAAATTCCATGAAACAATGAGTCCCCTATATTAGTGAACCATAGATTTTGGGTCACTATGGACAACTCTAGCTCTTCTAGGGCTTTTCACCTAAAAGGAGAGAGATAGGACCCAACAATGCATGGGGCTCAATCAATTAATCTTATGTGTGATTTTTTTATGCCTAAATGAAGTAAAATAAATGCAATTAACTGATCTAGATGAATTAAAATGAATGAAAAAATGCAATTTAAGCTATGTTTGAAAACACATTGTGATATATAAACAACTATGTAAATGAAGAAATAATGCAAAACAAAAAGAGAAGGGATGAATCTGAGTGCACCTGGATGAATTGTGATGATTCTAGAGTCTTTTGGATGTTGATGAAAATTACTAATTTTTCACAGTTGGACTGATTCACCCAGGGTGGCAAATTAGTCCTCATAAAATAGTGTTGGGAACTGGTTTCTAATAGTCAGGATCTAGAATCTGACAAAACTCAAATTTTCAATCCTAAGGTGGGACTCATTTTCCACTAATGGAGAATTATTCCTCTCCCAAAATTTTGGAAAATCAAAAGACAACTCAGCAACACCAGATCTGGAAATGTCTACTTGACGGATTATCGAAGTCAGTTCTATGAGAAACAAACAAAAAACTCTCTGAACAAGCTTGAAATATACTTAAGTTGACTTGAAACACCTAGTTGACTTTTCTTTCCACTTTTCAACACATAAATTCTTGATAAATTTGTGTACCTAAGTTTTCAAACACATGCAAGAGGGAAAAATGGTTGAGGGTTAACAAATAGGGGTTTGCCTTGGTCAAACCCCACTTGAAGTAATCAAACCCTTAATAGAATAATGAAATGTAAAGGAAAGATAAAATGACAACATGCAAATTTTATTAACTCACCAAACCCTTGATAATGCAAGTTTGAAGTAATGTCAATGGATGCTTCAAAGTGCTTGAATGCTTCCATGAGGTTGCTTGAATGAATGATATTGTAGGAGTTGTAAAATGAGATGAAAAATGCCTATTTCTACAATCTTGTGTTGTAGTTTCCCATTCATACCTCATCACAGGCTGACAACAAGTGATTTTTAATAAAATCCTGAAAAGAAATTTAAAATATTTTGAATTTGGGGCCAAGGGGGACTCATTCGCCACCCATGGCAAATGGGTCCCACCTAGGACCTAAAAACAAGTGTCAGGAATTAAGTTTCATTTAATATTGTTTGTCAAGATAATATCCAGAAATACACTTAATTAAAGCATATGAGGGCATAAAGGGGTCAATTAAGTCATAAGAAGAGATAAATAGTGAAGTTGTGCATAGGAAAGTGTGAAATCTTGTTACAAGACTTTACAACACTTCAAAATAGGACTTGATGATGTGTAAAAAGGTGATTTTTAGGTGAATTGTAATGAATAAAGTCTAGAATAATATAGAAATGTCTTACAACACTTCACAACACCTTCACAAGACATCATTATTTGAATTTTAGTACCTAAATATGCATGTTCAAGCTGTGTTGCAACATAAAATCAAAGAAAAATATATCAAATGCGATGAAACAAGACCTAAAAGGCCATGAAAATGATAAGGGGCCATTTTTATATGGCACATTTACCCCCCACTTTAGTGAGAGGATGAACCTACTTCAAACTCACACTAAAGTAGCCATGAACATTAAGAGGAGGGTTCAAATGCACTTATGTTAGTAAGATGGAGTACAACAATCAAGAGAGATGCTCAATCACCCAAGATAAAGATCCCATGGAAAAATAAACATAACAACAAAGGAACATGCAAGTGTTGAAATGAATTGAACGAAGCTTTGATCACTAATCCAACTAGTTGTGGATAATATCTAGGCTAAAAGAGAATGTGTACTCACTCTAGGGTGACAAAACACAGGACGGTTTTCCGGGTGAGAAATCCCAAATGTACTCACTCTAGGGGGCCACAAAACTAGTTTTTTGCGAGGTGAGAAGGCCCAAAAAAGATAAGATACATATGCTAGTTGGTATGCATTCACAAAAACATAAAAGTGGCTAGGGTAAAAGTCATGCTGCTAGGTGCCAGGCTTCCCACTCAACCATGCTAAAGTTATGCCCATTGATAACTTTAACAAGGCACCACAAAGACAAATGCTTATGAATGAAAGGAAAAGGGGTACCACAATCATGCAAGTTGCGTTATGCAAGGTGGAAAAATGCAAAAAGTAAAAGAAATGTTCAAAGGAGTCTTGTTAAGTTTATGCAAGGTCAGTCACTTAGGGAACATTGTGTCTAATGTCTCCAAGAGAGGACCAATCAAAGAATAGTATATTCACAACTTAGGGGATGTAGTGCATCACATCAAGCCAACAAGAGGAATGCAATATGCTAAGATAGATCACACTTATGAATGAAATCACACCTAATGTCATCCACAAAGTAACAAATGCATCACAAACACCAAGGCTACACTAGGAACCAAGAATGCAAATGAATTACGGTAATGTATGCCCCCACTTTAAATGAATTGCTACACATTGTTCTGTGAGCAATTACTTGAAAGTAGAGAAGAAAATAAAATGCAAAAAGAAAACAAGACACAAGAGCCAACTCAGAAATCCTTATGCCAAGTCATATGTTTCAAAGTTAGGTTGCATCGTTTCAAGGAAAATGAAAGACAAAGAAAGAGAGTTGCCCCCTAGAAAAGAAAGCACACAAAACACATAAGAGATCTATGGATTTGGGCTCAGTATGTTTGTTGCTGCAATGTTTTTATGAAAGAGCTCAGAACTATCATCATTCCCCAAATACACATAGAACTATAAGAATGACAAAAAGAGAGCGAAAACAAAGGAAAAAAGAAAGTTTGTTTTGAGTCAACATGGAAGAGACATTGTGGTCTTGACGCTTTGCATCATCCCCAAAAAGAAAACACAAGAAAAAATAAAATGAAAATGAAAAATCTTTTGAGTCAACATGAAGGATTTACGTCTCAATGCTTTGCATCATCCTCAAAAGGAAAACACAAAACAAAACAAAAGGCAAGGACCTTTTGGGTCAACATGTAAGAGGCATAGGGCATCTCTCTACACTTTGCGTCATCCCCAAATGGAAAACACAAAACAAAATAAAATACAAGGACCTTTTGGGTCAACATGGAAGAGACATAGGGCATCTCTACACTTTGCGTCATCTACAAATGGAAAAAAAAAAAAAGGAACAACAATTAGAAGAATAGAGGTACGAATAGAAGAAGTGTACAAAGAGAGGGAACATCAAACACACATAACGGGGGATCACGATACACACATGAAAGAAAAATACAAGAAATAAGAAAAATACTTAGTAAGGAAAGTGCAAGTCAACCATCTAAAAATTCATCTACCTCCCAATCATGTTCAGTGTAATGCGAGGGTGGTTGACTATCCAAAGGAAGAATTGCAAGTGTTGAACTAGGAGTGGTACTAGGTTCTTCACTTGATGAAGAGGATTTATCTTTTAAGCTCATTGTGGATGAGAATAAAGAGTTTAAATTATTGTGTATTTCTTCACCAATTTTGGCAATCTCCACATCATCATCATCATCATCATCAAGATTAATGATAATGGGAGGACGAAGGGTGATTTGTAAAGACAAATGTATCAAAAAATTTGGCTGTTGAATTGGGTCAAGTTGTTGTGAAGATTGGATTGGATTATTAGGTGGTGGGTCAGGAGAGGTAGGGTGGTCATCTATTTCTTCTTTCAAAGGCAGAGGTAGATTGTCTTTGTTTTCGTCTATGCCAGATTGACAAGCAAGGAGATGACGATGATGCCAACATTCCCTAGTAGCACAATTTCTGTTAATGCAGTTTTGGAGTTGTTGAGGTGTAAGAGTGGATTGAGTCAACATAGGTTCTTCTACTTCCAAAGAAGGAAGAACAAAAGAATACAAAGAAGATGGGTCAACCACTTTCTCTTTTTCTTTGTACACTTGTTTAACATGAGGAAGTATGATAGGATTAGTTTTAGTTTCTCTTGGTCATTTAGATGATGGCAGAGAAATGTCTAAGGGTAGTTGTTCAAAAGGATGTATGGCTTGCTCAATGTTTGATTCAGGTTGAAGCATGATTTCATCTATAATGGGAGGTGCAAAAGTGGACAGGGACATGCCACAAAGAGATAATTCAGTTATTTTCTTGGCTTTGAAATTTTGATATGCTATGAAAAAGAAGTCCTTTTGAGATGTAATGGGTTCCATGAGTTCAGGCTAAAAGGCTTCTAATGAGAAATTACCTTTGGAAGATAAATAATTAAAGCCACTATGGTGTACGGTGAATACCTCATTGCCATGTGGAAACTTCAAACACTTGTGAACAACTAATGAGATCACTTTCAATGAGTGAAGCCAAGGGTGGCCTAGCCACAAACGAAATTGGTCAGATTGTGGAAAAATTGAAAATTCTACCTCCAAATTTCTAGGTCCTATTTGTAAAGGGAGTGTGATCAATCCGATCGTAGGACATGCAAAACTAGTATGTGTCTTGATCCATGCAGTTGGTTTATTATAACCATCTTGATATAGCTCATGTAATATAAGAAATATTATGTGATCACATTCTCACCATAAGTGGCATCTATTAATATCCCATTACTAGGCTTATCATAGATTATGCCAGCTATGTAGAGAGGACCATCAGGAAGTTTTTGTAATATGCCTTTAGTAGAAAAAGTGATATCAAGAGATTTAGTGGTTTGGCCCTTTTGAGGGATAACATCTATCGCACCCACAAGTATATCCATAGGATGATCTTAGGTAATAGTTGGAGTTTTATCGTGTTGTTCATGATTTATATCAACAATCATTACATCAGGTTTGGAAGCTTCACTATCCTTGACAAATGAAGTAATGTATTTAGGCATAGGATTGGTGAGGATTTGTAAATTCTAGTTAGGGGGTGCAATGAACTTATTTCCTTTATCATTAACACCCATAATTGTTAAATGTCCTAAATCAATGAGGTCTTGAATTAAATATTTTAGACGCTTGCAATGTTCAGTGTCATGTCCATTTTGGCAATGAAAATGACAATAAGCATTAGGTTTGAACGTAGGTGGTAATGGCTGATTTGGATCAAGTGGTTGAACAGGTGGCAAAGTGAGCATGTGTTGTTGAATTAATTGGTTCATTGTGTTATGAAAGGTGTCGGGTAGGGGAGTAAACTTTCTGTTGGGATCCCCATAATGACAAGGCATCATTGCCTTAACAGCTGCCACTTGATATTGATTTTTTTGGGTTGGTTGTGGTTGTTGTTGAGGAGGCAGATTAAATTGTAAAAGCCCTCTATTTGGTCTGCAAAATTTTTGATTGTTGTGTTCAGGTTTTTCAACTCGGTGAGAAGTGGATTTTGAATCACAACTTGAAACCAAGTTATTATATCCACACAAAGTTGTGCATAATTTCATAAACAAAGGGAATTTCATCATAGTTAGCTTATCCTGAAGATGTGTTTGCTATTTTTTGATGAACATCTTTTGCAGATGTGCATCAAGGATCTTAACATCAATTTGGGCATACAAGGATTGGTATCATAAGATAAAATCTGTGACTTTTTCATCTGTGTTTTGTCTACATCACATGAGGTCAGCCATTATTTTTTTAGGTGTCACGTGAACTTAGAAGTTTTTTATGAAAGCATCAACAAGTTCATTTAAGGTTCAGATGGAGTGATTAGGAAAGTTGGAAAACCACTCTAATGCAGTATCTTTCAAGGTTCCTTCGCTAAAAGTCTCTCATCAAGGACAAAATCACTACATAAAGTTGTGTAAGCATTAACATGATTGATAGGGTCTCCTTTTCCTCTGTATTTCTCAAACCGAGGCATTTCTATCCCTTGTGGAATTGGGGCATGTAATATTTCTAAGGATAAGGGACTACTATGGAAATGATATGTGGGTGGGGTGGATTGACCTTGGCTAATGTTGGAAAGTTCATGTTGCATGGAAGAAATAGTAGTAAGGAATTGTGTAATAACGGGATCAAGGTATGTAGATTGAGATGGAAGAGAAAATGGTGATGTAGTGTAAGGGATGTTAGGTGAAGTGAAAGGAATACTAAGGGGTGTGAAGGTGGTGGAAGGGACTTGTGATGCCACAAGAGAGGTAGGAATGTTAGGTGGAATTGCAAAGGAAGGAGCCATATAACTAACCTGTTGCATAGTTGTAGTGACTTGCAGATTGGTATAAGTTGGTATAGAAGCTATGGTTGAAGGGGGAGGAATTGAAGGTCCTACTTGGCTTATAGAAATTCTTGTGGATTGGGTAGTGGAAGAGGCATTTTTATTGTAAATCTCAAAAAAATTCTTCATCACTTGCAAGCCTTCATCACTTTCAATCAAACGATGAAGATTATCAATGGCAGGTATGGCAGTTTGGGAAATGTTTTCAAGTGTCAAGTCTTGAGTCTTGTTGTAAATGTGAAAATTCTTCATGAAGACTAATGACCTTGTCTTGAAGAAGAGAGTTGTTTTGGGTGTCAACATTCATTGAATGGAAGGGTGACATTGAATGGAAGGGTAAAGGCATGGAAGTGGTATGATCAATGTCGAATGCAACATTGTCTATACTAGGAGTAGGAGCTCTTGAGATCCCAAGGTCTACAACAAAAGTACTATTGTGGGAAGCCATGAGTCTAGAACTTCTTCTCACTAAAGTATTATCAACGGGACACCAAACACTCATACAAGTACCACAAATGAAGGGATGAAGCCAAATGCAAGGTAATCTAAGTTGTTTAAATGAAAATAATAGAAAGACCGCTAACTATAATAGAGAAGAAACTATAGAAAATAGAAATGCAAGAAAATGCTAGAAGAATACCAGAAATACTATCGAAAAAGTGTAGAGGGACTGATTTGCCCAGGGTGGCGAATGAGTCCAAAGATGCAATTTTTTGTGTTTTTCCAAAAATTTAAGATGATTTAAATGCTCTACATAATGCGAGTACATATACAGAATGCAGATTTTTTTATTTTTTAATGAGATGCAATGTAAAAATGAAATCTAAATGAAGTTTTCACTAATGCAATATGAAATACCTAGAATGCAAAAATAAAAAATGACCTAATTTAATGTTAATGAAAATGTAAACTAGTATGAAATATGAGAATGAAATCAGAAATCTAAAGTATTCAAAGTCAGGTTCACCAAAATGAACTGTAGATTTTCAGGTCACTATTGACAACTCTGGCTCTTCTAGGGTTTTTCATCTAAAAGGAGAGAGATAGGACCAAAAAATGCATGGGGTTCATTCAATTAATGTTATGTGTGATGTTGTTATGCCTAAATTAACTAAACTAAATGCAATTAACTAATCTAGATGAATTAAAATGAATGAAAAAGTGCAATTTAAGCTATGTTTGAAAACACATTATGATATACAAACAACTATGTAAATGAAGAAATAATGAAAAACAGAAAGAGAAGGGATGAATCTAAGTGCACCTAGATGAATTGTGATGATTCTAGAGTGTTTTGGATGTTGATGACAATTACTGATTTTTCACAGTGGGACTTATTCGCCCAAGGTGGCGAATTAGTCCTCTTGGTAAAATAGTGTCAAGAACTGGTTTCTGATAGTCAGGATCCAGAATCTAATAGAACTCATATTTTCAGTCCTAAGTTGGGACTCATTCACCACTGATGGTGAATCAGTCCTCGCCCAAAATTTTGGAAAATCAAAAGACAACTCTGCAACACCAGATCTGGAAATGTCTGCTTGTCGGGTTGGCGAAGTCAATTCTACAAGAAACGGATAGAAAATGCTCTTCAAGCTTGAAATATACTTAAGTTGACTTGAAACACCTAGTTTACTTTTCTTTCCACTTTCCAACACATAAATGCTTGATAAATATGCATATCTAAGTTTGCAAACACACATGCAAGAGGGAAAAATGGTTGAGGGTTAGCAAATAGGGGTTTTCCTTGGTCAAACCCCACTTTTAGTAATCAAACCCTTAATAGAATAATGAAATGTAAAGGAAAGATAAACTAACAACATGCAAATTCTATTAACTCACCAAACCCTTGATAATGCAAGTATGAAGTAATGTAAATGGATTCTTCAAAGTGCTTGAATGTTGCTTGAAAAGATGTCGTAAGATGCTTGAATGCTTGTATGAGGTTGCTTGAATAAATGAGATTGTAGGACATGTAAAATGAGATGAAAAATGCCTATTTATAAAATCTTGTCTCATAGTTTCTAGCTCATACCTCATCACAAGCTGACATCAAGTGATTTTTAATAAAATCTCGAAAAGAAATTTAAAATATTTTGAATTTGGGGCCAAAGGGGACTCATTTGCCACCCATGGTGAATGGGTCCCACCTAGGACCTAAAAACAAGTGTTGGGAATTAAGTTTCATTTAATATTGTTTGTTAGGATAATATCCAAAAATACACTTAATTAAAGCATATGAGGGCATAAGGGGGTCAATTAAGTCATAAGAAGAGATCAATAGTGAACTTGTGCCTAGGAAAGTGTGAAATCTTGTTACAAGACTTTACAACACTTCAAAATAGGACTTGATGATGTGTAAAAAGGTGATTCTTAGGTGAATTATAATGAATAGAGTCTATAAGAATGTAGAAATTTCTTACAACACCTCACAAAACCTTCACAAGACATCATTATTCTAATTTTAGTACCTAAATATGAATGTTCAAGCCATGTTGCAACACAAAATCAAAGAAAAATATATCAAATACCATGAAACAAGAATTAAAAGGACATGAAAATGATAAGGGACCATTTTTATATGGCACAATTAGTAAGTAAGTAGGCAGTCTATAGGGCATAGTTTTACTTTATACAAGAATGCTCATGAAAGGAATCTTTAAGTGACAGTGAATGAGTTGTTTGAGATTATAGCTGACGGTGCAATATCCAGTCTTAAAGGCAGTTAGAAAAGCAGTAAATGTGCAAGAAAATCAAATTGTACACAACAAACAATTCACAATGTTATCTTGCATAATTCCTTAAGTTTGAAGACAAAAATATCATTGTATCTTTATGAAAGTAGTGACCTTAATGGTCAATCACTCGCAACCATGATTTTAAAACATGCTATTGTTCTTATGGAGGTAGCATTTTAAGCAAGGTGGTGAGTGGTGGTTAGGAACAATGGCAGGTATGAAGGACTTGCTTTATATGCATACTATGCATTCTAGCTTAAGACAATTTCTTAGAAGAGATTGAAGGTGGATTATGGAACTCAAGGGTTACCATGATAAATATTAAAGAAAAGACTAAGATCTATTTAAAAGACACTATCATGAAGATATTAAAGATGTCAAATGCAAAACCCTAGCAGCTAGAGTAATGAACACAGTGCGAAAGAGGACAGTGTGCTAGGGCAGATTTAGGAGATCTCCACATTATCTAATCACAGGAAAATACATGATTTATTTATTTTTTTAAATTAAAAGAAATTATTCTAAACCCTATATAGGACACATTGATACTTCAAAAGCATCTAATTTATTTTTTAAATTAAAAGAATTTATTCTAAACTCTATATAGGATACATTGATACTTCAAAATCATCTAAAGGAATTTGAGATTATGCAAACATATTTCAATTAAATACCTGAATTACAAATAGTAGCGTGAACATTGTAACCCTTGTTGATCAAAGTAGGAATGAGATAAACAACAATGAATCCTATGCCTCCTATCACACACATCTCCTTACCATTCTTTGTCATTCTTTACTAGAACACTTCTCTATTCTGGCAGGCTATGCCTGAAAATAAGGTTTCAACAAAGGTTTTCTTGTATGTTTATTAAAATGAAAAATCCATTCTAGTAGGCTATGCCTAAAAATAATATTTCAACAAAAAATTTAGAGTATGTTTATTAGAGTTTTAGAGTATTTTGGTGGGCTATATTCAAATCGATTATGACTGAAGTGATTTACTGCATTTAGTGTTGTAAATTGTAATGATGCCATGATTACCATACTACTGCCATCTCTTATTATACCCACTACATTATGGTGGTGTTTTCCCTTCCCTTCTATTGTTTACCACACTACCACCTTGCTCAAGGTTTCTTACTGCGGGGTTGCAGTGTATACCACTCTACCGCATATGTTGCTCACCTTCCCAATAGTATAGTGGTGTATGCTTTGATCATTACTTGAAGAGTGTCAATGACACAATCTTATTTTTCTTACCGATATCTCAATGTCTCATCAACATTAGATCTTATGTTCCTCTGATGTTGGTTGCCGATGACGATGAGACAAGTTAATATCTCTTGCCAATATCCCATTTTCTCATCAATATTTTCCTTCAGCGGTATGGTGGTGTTTTTCCCTCCCCTTCAATTTTTTACTGTACTACCGCCTTGCTCAAGGCTTCTTGCTGCGAGGTTGCAGTGTATACCGCTCTACCACATACGTTGCTCACCTTCCCAGTGGTCTAGCGATGTATGCTTTTGATCATTACTTGAAGAGTGTCGATGAGACAATCTTATTTGTATTACCGATATCTCAATGTCTCATCGACATTACTTCATTATATCCAAGAGTTTTGTTTTGTCGAGCACTTGTAGATATACCTTGTCGATGTGACATTATTGATTCTCTCCTTGATATGCCTATATCTTGTTGACATTTCACTATTTTATATTGTCGATGAGACATATAAGTCTCTTTGACATAGGGGTGTCTAAATCAGCACTAAACCCAAAGCTAAATCCGGAGCTAAAAGTGATGCTAAACTCAAAACTAAAATCAAAGCCAAAGGTAGCGCTAACGGTGGTGCCACACTCAAAGCTAATATCAGTGCTAAAGGCGGCGCTAATTTTGAAGCAAATTATCACCTTAATTAGCATTGAATTGTCCTGATCGGCGCAAATAAATGCCAAAAATAGTGCCATCCCAATAAATAGTGCTGACATTTTTGAGAAATTGGAAAAAAATACATTAAATAGTGGGTGGAAGGAAAAAATAGAGCAAAAAATGGAGCAAATCACAGGGATTTGTTGTAGTGTGAGAAACTCGAGGGTGAGATAATGAAGGTGTATGAGGAGAAATAAAAATCAATTGCACTTCCAATAAGAAAAGAGGCTTAAAAACTAGATGCAGACATTGATGAATGGTTGAAACTCATTGAAAATAAGGGTGTGGGTAAGAAAATCATGAAACTCAGAAAGGAAGATTATGAAAGAATGAAAAAACTAGTTATGGGTCTTAGACATCAATGATATGGTTACATGCAAAGAAGATGGAACTACCTAACTCCTAAATTACAGAAGAAGGAACCTTACTCAAATTATAATTTTACTACATTGCTTCAAAGGGCACAAATGTACATGACAATTAGTATTAACAGAGGAATCTATTGGGTGTCACTTACATTCCACCCACCTATGTTGCTCTATCCAATTCCACAGTGGACTGGGGAAAAAGGTGAGGAATATGAGAGGGTTGGGCATATAGGAATGAATTAGCTTTCAAAGTACTGAGGTTTTTATTTGAAATAGGTTCAAGGATTTAATGTAGTAATGGACTTAAGGAAGATCACTTTGCAGTACAATTGGCACCCCTAGTATTTTTCTTAGGGACAAGCAAAGGTTTAGTTGGGGGAGTGATGGGCCTAGAATAGCTTATTTTCTATCACTTTCATGAATATCTTCATATGCTTTTTGATACACAAGTTCCAGATAATACTTTTGTATTATAGTATCCCTTCATACTTGTTATGAAGAGTTGGACCTAAAATATAATGATGGAAATATAATTATAATATACTAGTATTGTATGGTTTCTATGTAGATATGTATGAAATGTTGATGGAATGCTATGTTTTAATTGTGATATTTATCCTTGTGTACATTCCTTGCAAAATTAACTTGTTTACGGGTATGTGCAGGATCATCAAGGAAAAAATAGGCCCTTAAGTGGTGAAAATTTTAGAAAAGTTAGAGTTAGGCAACTTGACGTAAAAATATGAATAAGTTATCTATATTATTTTAAAAATATGTAAGAATAGAATCTATAACAAATTGAATGTAGTTTCTAAACTACTAGATTTTTAAAAAAAATTATTTGGTGAAAATTTGAAATTTCAATGCAAAGAGCTCTTAAATTTTAAGGAAAAATAAGAAGTATCTGTTTAACCACCCTAACCACAATAAAATGATAATATTTTTATAAGATTTTAGATGTAAGTAGACAACTCATGTCTCGATGTGATGCATATTTTTTTGTAATTTTTTCCAAGTAAATAATTAATTTTGATTTTTTTATTACAACTTTTAAAAATATAAAAACTTGTATGTCCGACCACATTAACTTGGTCAAAACTTCATGAAATTCATTTTTCCTTTTTAATCCTATAGTATGTGAAGCATAGAATGTGATGCATGTTTTAGATTCAAAAAATGTGATACCATTTGAAAGCTATAGATGTTTTTCAATCATCCTATCAATCGACTTTAGTCATAATTCAAATAGAAAATGAATAATAATTATTTATTAAATTCAAAGTAAAGCATAATTTATATTGGTGGAAAGCTAAGAATCTCCTTTAAAAACCCTTTTCGTTTCATCAATTTTGGGTAAAGAAAAAGTTGTCAACCACATACCCTACACATACCCATCATATTCCCACTTTTTGGCCCATCATGATCCTGCACATACCCTTACAACTAAAGAGGAACTGTGGTATGAAGCAATTGCAGATTGAACTTGGAGCAAAAGGAGATTGGAACAGTGAAATAGGGGAGTTCCAGATTAAGCTGAATATGATTATTGTCGATTAAAGGCACCTGATGGAGGTTGGACATGCATCATTATGATACATTAATAATTTTTGGGAAAAGAAGGATTCCTTTGATTGATAGGATTTTAACTAGTGTTTGTGTGTTTACATACAAGTCTATTTTAGGAAGTTTTAATCCTATTAGGATTCTTCTTCATTTTCAGTTAGTTTGAACAATTCAATCTTAAATGTACACTCTTATATCTAGAAGTAGAAAGTTAATGATTTTGGTTAGTTTTTGCTATGAATAAGATTCCCTCAATCTTGTATACAGTTGTTGGTTGAATCCATAGATAGTTAGTTGCTTTTCATTCTTTCCATTATCAGTTATTTCCAATTTCAAAACATGATAGATATTCAAAATGGTTGAATACAATCTAAGAGAATATCTTGTGTATCTTTTATTTAATTAGATTTGGGTTTAGTTAAGTGAGAACAACCACTTGAGCAAGCCACTCAAGGTGTTGTTCTTCACTTCATTTCCAATTATTTATTTTTGTTTAGTAGTTGTTTTATGTTTATCATTTATTTCATGAACCTTATGCAAGTTAACTAGAATCACATACTTTTATTATTGTTAATGAATGTTCATGAACATGCTTGGAATGGTTAACTAGTAGTACTCCAGAGGTTAATATAGTTGAGTCATTAGTTTTTATCAATTTTGAGTTGACACAGTAATGTTTTATTAGTAATAGTTCAGTTACAATTTATAAGTTGTAGCTACTCGTAGCAACTAGTTTTAGTTTATATCTTTCATTGTTTTGCAATTCTATGAATTTCCAACAAGTAGAACAACTTGAATAGGATATCTTAGGTAGTTTTGAGTCTTAAAAGGAATATACAATGTTGCACCATCACAAGTTTACAAACCTTGGGTTGACATTTTAATGTAGTCTTTGCAATGTTGAGTGGACTATTCAATCAAATAAACCTTTGAGTTATGTAGGTTCTACCAAGTTTATAATACATTAGTTTAGACTCTTCAAATTTCCCCTTAGAAATTAAACAAACTTTTCATTCAAAAACAATGCATGTAATTTTCCACCTAATATGTTGGGAATGAATTTTCATCCTCACACCAAAACTTTTAAATGAAAGATGATGAATGTATAGGCATTCACATTTGATAAGTTCCCATTTTAAAAATTTCTCAAAGAAAACTCTTCAAAATAGAATAACTTTGTCTCCTCTTTTATATATAAAAATAGAAAATTTAGTTTGCTCACATAATGTTATTTTTTTTCATGGATGAAAACCCAACATTATGTCAAAATTTCTTGGAGTGAACTAGCATTATCCCCAAAATCTAGCTACCATAGATTAGTTTTACAAGCATTTATTTATCAAAATTTTAATGTAGACTTATGATTAAAATATTGTAAGGTAAATGGTTGAGGTAGACTCCCCATTAACCTTTATTTAGAACACGGTTCCCTCCCATGACAGTGTACTTATAGGATAATTTTAGAATACTTTGTAGGATTTTGTAAAAAGTTCTAATATCAAAGTACCATATTGGTTATCAAGAAAGGTCAAGGCTACCAGGCTATTGTCTATCAAGAAAGGTCAATGATAAACTATTAACTACTATTTATTATTTTTAGATAATAATTTAATGAATTTTAGTTCAGTTTGATAAATCAAAGATGTATATCACTCTTATGGCCCATCCATTCTTACAAATTATATTTTTATCATTCAAACCACTCTAATCTATTAATTTTTTCTCAGCTTTTCTAGCAATCAAGTCCACTAGGTTTTTAGATTAATTTCATGATTCCTTTATAGGTCAAGAATTGAACCTCTTAGGATGCTTCCCAATGGTGTTAACATCAATTTCAATTAGTTTTAGACCTTTTTCATTTTATTTACCAAGTACATAGTTTCCATTTTTCAACTTCCATTCACTTTATTATTCATGTTTATTAAGACCTCTTAAGATTCACTATAAATTACATGCCTTTTGTTGGTCAATGGTAGGTAAATATTTTTTAGGTGTTAGGACACTATGTCAATAGGATCCTTGATATACTTCAATTCTACATGTTTACTCTCATGTTATGGTTACCCTTTAGACAATGTAATCATGGATGTCAACACTTGTCAATATTGTTAGGTAGGTCATTTTACATAGGATGGCCTTGTTCTTTTGGTTCAATTACTCTCAAATTTTATAACTAACATCAAGACCTAATTCTAAGAAACTTTCATTTGAGCTACTTTGTCTTGAAATTTCATATGAATCCACTTGCTAACTATTTTTTATTTCAACACTTTGTCAATTTATCGTTTGTTGGTTTTCAAGTCTTCTATGTTCCCAATTTGTATGGTTTGTCTAGGTTTTAGTCTACATGAAATTCCAATTCTCATGGTTGTAACTTATACTTGTTGTGAATTATAGTTAGACTAATTGGACATAATATTAGACAAATTTAATTTACACATTATGCTACACACTCAACCACACTTGAAAAAGAACCTCCACACTTAATTCATTAAAAAGGTTCATATTTAAGCTTCTTTTAATCCATTTTGGTAATCCAATGGAAGTGTTCCTATGATGAATTTCCTTGAATGTAATTGAATTTTTATTGAATTATTTCTATAAAATGATGCATACTAAGTGCTCTATAATACCACACAATAGAAATATTTATGCAAAGCATGCACTAAGTCAACTCATTATGGTGATGGAATGGGTAAGAGCTAGCAAAAAATTAATTTATTTTTTATTTATTTTAGAGATCACTTTTATATATAATGCAAGATCAATCTTATTTTGCTAGATTGACATGGAGTAAAGAAATATTATTTTTCATGTAGATTTTTGTTAATAGATTTGCACCTTTTAATTCATAATATAAAATTTTACTCCATTTCTCGAATGAGATGCAATTCAATGACCAATAATTGAGTTAACCGCCTCTATATGAAACAATTACTCTCTGAATTTTGTGTGATACAACTCCCTCTTAAAATATTCAATAAAATCTCTAAAAAGTAAATTTGAAATAGTGTATGATTTTAACCAGAAAATAAGAAAGGAATAGATCTTCAACACTTAAATCCTTTAAGCATTGAATGTAATAAATGAAGTCATGAAAATATAAATCACTAATGCACAAGTTAGTTTAATATCCCATAGTAAAAATAAATTACTCGATTTTGAAAAAACTTCATAACTAAATGAATCATATAAATGAAGATATTAATCATTCACACAAAAATGATATAACTCATGTTAACCAACCAAACACAAATCTTTTCAGTTAATTTACTTTTTCATTCAAATGATATTCTTCTCATGCACACAAACATAAAAGATTTCAATTTTGTTTATGTTATTCCAATATATGGTCATCGTTAAAAGATTTTTTGGTTTGTCCAATTACATATATAGCAAGTGAATATAATCACTTCTTTCAAAATAACTGCCCAATATCAAGATTTAAATCTTTTCAACTTTCATAACATAAAGTTAATATAAAAATATTAAAATAAATGAAAATTATTGTTGAGGTGGCACAATGCTTGAAACTCCTTTAGATAATTGGGCAGTTGTAATGATACTCCTAGTTTGATATGCATAAAATACACTCACAATGGATGACATATCTCCATCTTTAGGAATGATCACGTTTTTAGCTCTGATTTTTCAAAGAGCCTTTTTTTCTTTAACTACTTCGAGCTTTCCCATGTAAGTGGTGGCAAGTCCACTGAAGTGAAATAGAGGTAAAACAATACTCGATTGATCCTCCTCATGTTCCCCATAGTGACTATTATTTATCATGCAAAGGCTATTGATCATTCCTTTGAGACTCCTTTTCAATGTTTCCTTGTCTTCATTATCAAAGCTACCCTCTTTCTTGAGATGGAGACCGATAACAAGGAGGATTTTTTGAATTTTGTTCCTTATTGCATTACATTTTTTCAACACTTTTCCTTGTTCCAATATGTTCTATTTCACAACAAAAAATTTCCACTCTATGCTTCATTTCCACATGACACATTTGTTATCTTGAACACTTGACAAAATTTGCTTACTGACCAATTTTTTTAGACCCAATTTCATCATGCCTTTGAATTCACCACCAGTCTTCATCAAAATTTTCTCCTCATTCTTAGCTAAGGAAACATCCTTCTCAATTTTGGTTTTCATAACATTAATATCCTTACATAATATTTTCATATCAACAATGAACTTACTTCCTTTAGTTAGAATAGTTGAAGCCCATTCCTCTGTAGCTTTCACATAAGCCTTATAATTTTTGCATTTCATTTACCACTTCTCTTCCCATAGAAGATGTTCGATCAAATGTAACCTCAACCTAATTGATTGGTTGTGGAGCTATGTCTAACACGGATTTTAAGCAATCACTAACAACCTTTACCTGATTCTTCAATTCATCTTTTCTTTGTGTGTCTCTAGTCATTCTCTCCATAGATCTTGCTACTATCACTTGAAAATTGTGTATATCACCATCCCTAGTAGAAGGTCCCAAATTTACCCTAGTGATATTGTGATCATTAACAATAGATTGACTTGTTTCCTTTTGTACAAAGCGATGAGCTACTTCTACATGCATATTTCCAGTATTAGAATCCTCCAACAACTTGGATGTGGTTTTCAATTTCTTAGGCTTAGGGGTTCTTTGAATTAGTTGACCAACAAAATCTTTGTGCGTAATATTCAATTGAACTTTTTTTTCCTTTGACAAGGTTTTCTCCAACAATGAGGTAGAGGAAGGTGTGGCAACTCTTTTGGAACCAGGGGAAGTAAATTACAAAAATCTCCTAAGGGGAAGAGTATCAAAAGCTCTCATTTTAGGAGAGGAAGGTGGAGTAGGACCAACCCTAGGATAATCTTTTGTTTCTATAGGAAGGGGGGAATCAAGAGAAGAAGAAACACTTTCTTATGAAGAGGAAGTAGACACATTGATTGTTTCTTTTTCCTCAACTATTTATTTCTCCTTATCTCTTTTTGCTAGATTAGGAGCATCTTTTCCACAAGGTTTCTCTAGTAACCCTTTCTTTGGAGGCTCTTCATCACCACCACCTTGTCCTCTTGGTATCATTTGTTGAGCAGGTGATGATTACTTGATGACAAGGGTGCATGACTAATTCCCCTTGAAGCTGAGTATTTTATAATTTTTAAGTAGGGGTAGTCTATTTTTCTATGTTTTTCCTTTCCACCCATTCTTTAGTTCTTTTCAATACCACTATCATTTTGGCTTTGATAGTCTCAATTTCCTTGACGCTCCAATCTATAGAAACAATTGGTTGGGTTTTTATGTGATTGATGAAGATACAATCCAAAATATTAGATTCATCATCATATATACCTTGGAAAACCCAATTTAATCTCAATGTTACTATTCGCCTTAGAGTTAACCTCATCCAACTCCTTATATGTGCTTCATGTTCATCCACATATTCTACCCAATAATAGATTCCAAATTAGGAACATGACTTAGAAACTAGGACCTAATTGCAAGTTATCCTTAACAAAATTCTTAATATCAAAAATAAATCTCTTGTCAAAAAACTTCTTTGTGTATTTCACTAATTCTCTTTCAATATTAAGGGCATTAGACATAAAACTAAAGGAGTAGTGTGCAAGTCCAATAGGGAATTGAATACCCACCATTTTTATTTCTTGACACCTCTTATTCACTTTTCTGATTTGTCTTCATACCTCAATTAAAATAAATTTATCTTTAACGTATTTGGGAAACTTGTAAGAAATCCCATTGAAACCCCTAATCTTGATATAATAGAATATGTAAAATTGGATGAAATGACTACCATAGTTGTCAATTAACTTTATTTCTTTAGGAGATATCCTTAGGCCTATATCACCTTGGATTTCTCTAACAATCATTATGGTGAAGGCATCATTAACCTACCTAAAATGCTTGTAGCTCTTTTATAGCTGAAGTGTACATCATAATAATCATAAATTTGAACATCCTAATCATGCACTTCAGTAGATCTCAAACCTAGCTAGGATCTTATACTACTGAAAATAACATAAAACAAATAAGATGACATGTAAAAGAACATACTGAGATGAAATTTAATAATTATCTAATGCATTTTATTGCCTACTATCTGATTCCAATCCAAATATGGATCTCCAACAATAATTATTTGCATGAAGAAATGCATTCAATCTTCAAAATCATGGGCCCTATTAATACCCTTCAATCTATGCAAAAGTATAATTATGTTATAAATTTCATCTGCAAAGTGGGTTCTCTATAACTTCTTGGACCATTGGGACTTACCCTTCTTAGGTGTGGTGAACCATTCATAGGTGATGGAATTTCTATATTGTCCCTTGTTTTTCAAAAAATATTGATAGGAAGAAGTAAAGTCAAATTCTGCATACACTTCCCTTAAATTTGGAATCTTCAAATAAGAAGTGAAAGTATCCCTCTCAATCTTCACAATCAATTCATTATCATTTTTTCTATTCTCTTTTGTCTATTTGAACTACTACTAGGAATGTTGTTGCTTGTAATAATCCACTCTCAATTAACCTTTGGGTGATTAGAAGTTGGTCTAGATTTTCAATTATTTCCCAAAAAAAAATTAGGTTTATATGCCCTAACTTTGTATCACCAATTTTAAGAATATTACTACATAAACCAGTCAAATGTTCATAAACCAGGTACTTGAACTTCATGGTGAATGAGAACCCAATACACAAAAGCAATTTGCAACAAAAATTGACTAAATTTTCTTGTATGAATAAAATAAATGGAACACAATTCTTCCAAACATGCTAGGGCACTTTTAGATTGTTCTCTTAGAAAAACATAGCTTAACAGTAGAAATCACTATACCTTTGAATTATGCTCTACAAATGTAGAAATTACCAATCACGTTTCTCTACAATTTCATCTCCTTCACCTTTTACGACATCTTCTCTGAATACTTATTGAGATGAGCTCTTTGAATAGCTTAATTCCCTTGTAAATATCCATAATTAATTCTCAAGAGTGGTAGATAGTCATTAATGGAACCCTTAATGGTTGGTGCATGTGAACTTTCCAATCTCACACTTCATTTTGATAATTTTTAAAATTCAAAAAAATAATGGCTATCAAAAACCTTTCAATGAATTAGTTCATTTAGATAACCTCATCAGAGACTGACAAGGGTTTTGAAACCTTCCCTTAAAAAAAAACTTCATCAAATCACTCCCTGAAAGTTCAACTTCCCCAATGTGAAAGAATTCCATGATTTTCATCATTTTAACAACCTCATCAAAGACCAACAGAGGTTTTGAAACTTGTGTACATATTTGAAATACCTTCTTTATTTTAAAATCTTCATTGCACCACAGTTCAAAACAAAAATGAAGCCTAAAATCACATGTCAGAGAAAATTATGGTTTTGACAACCTCGTCAAAGACCAAGATGTGCTTTGAAACCTAAGTTAGGTTCTAAAGTTGTAGTGACTTGACTAAAGACTCAACATTTATGTTCATTCATCCATGATTAATAAGGTTATGAGAATCACTTTGGGTTCTGACATGATTTTAGAAACTGTTGAATAAACCAACCAAACGACAAACTTAGGCTTAATTATAAGATGTCAAGAGTAAAACCATAGTTGTGACAACTTGGGCAGGACTTGAGGAGGTTCCAAAAAATAAAGGACAAATCGACACTTTAAAATGTGATAAAATTTGCAAGGGTGAACATAGTTTTTAAGGGATGGAAAAACTAAGGTAACAATAGGGAATGAATGTTTAGACATGCTAGGTGTGATAAATTCCAAATTTATGGGAATGGATAGAAATAAATTATATAAGGTCAAATGTATACAAATGAATAGAGGTGGGGATATTGAAGGATAGAAGAATAACCTTAAATTCACACAAGATTGTGTCATTTGTTGCTTAAAAGAGGTCCAAAATTAATTTGGAATTAGTATGGGTATGAAAATTTTACCATTACAAGAGCATGTTAAGAGAGGTTTATTAAACTCATCCCAAACCTTATTTAAGAACTTTATGATTTTAAGATCTTCATTCAACCACACCTACTAGATGGTAACTAAAAGAAAATTGATATTAGTAAACCCAAGAACTTCAAGATCTTAGTGGTGGACAATTCATACATGTGATTAAGTATAGAGAAACAAATGAGAACATTTACATTGGTCCAATCTAATCAAGATATGGCATACATTGCTTAATGGTAGTCTACACTTGCATAGAGGGAAACCTCAATGGGTACTCTTCAATAAATTGAAAGATATAAATGAGTTGAAATTGAAATAAAGCTTATGTAACATTATCAAAATAAATTCTTACCATTACAATAAAGGAATTTTATCTTCCCAAAACAAGATATTAGGAAAATGTGTAGCAAGATTTATATAAAACCTTTATTATTTTTTGTGATAAATTAGGGTATTATTTATAGCTAGAAATATACAAGATACTAACTTCATTGATTGTGTGATAGGAGACCTACATTTACCTAGGGAAGATTACATTACTTAGCGTATAGCTAGAAACAAATACAAATATTTATATGGCATCATCTAGAAAATCTAGAAAGGGATTCAATCATATAAAAGATGTTTATGCTTGGTAGGTGTGTTCAATATTCTTAGGTTTAAAACATTATCTAATTTTGATTGGTAAGGTGAAAGAGGATCTCAACCTTTAGAATGGTGGTAATCATGTGTCACATATGGTGGAGGCTAGTTGCTAAAAGTCAAACAAACAAATCTATCCATACCCAGAATATCTAAGGGGCAATCAATGGATGAAAAAAGGTAGTGAATGAATTGTGAACATTAATTTCAAGAGCACAATATGGGCATTGACACCTAGTAATTTTTCGAGTGAAAACAACATCAAGATACCTAGAGAAGGATGTGAAATATTCATTACATAAAATATAGCTAGTAATGAGAATGAAAGTGACTCAAACAATACTTAATATAATAAACAATAGAGAAAGAGTTTCCTCCTAGCTCAAGATACAAGCGTAATGAATTTCTATTGCATATCAAGCTCCGTGACGACCTTGTTATTCTAGTAATTTTAGTATGATTGAAATGTTATACCATTTAATTCAACAATTGATATTGTGGTTGCAAGATTCAAGATTAACTATGTACTCAATTTGATTTTCTATAATACATTTCATTTATGTACGAACTATATTTAAATAATATGATACAATGATAAACCAATAACGATATTGTTGGAAACCAATAACATCTATTGAAAAACTAGTGATAGAGATATTGGAATCCAATATCTAATATATTAAAAACTAATGCAAGTCATATTAGAAACTAACATCACAAAAATAAAAAATAAAAAAACAATAATAGAATTCATAATTAGACAAATTAAAAATTATTATATTAAAATCTAATTTTAACATTTTATGAATTAATAATGTTAAATAATGATTCATATAATCTCAATTATTTCCATGACACATTCTGAAGAAAAGAGACTAATAAAAAACATAAGAGAGTGACAAGCTTCAATCATATCATAGCAAGCCCCAAAATATGTCACTAATACCACCTTGAATTCCCCTCAAATGCTACAATAAAAGTATACAAAGTTCAAAACAAGCTCATTTAGAAACATAATCATGAATTTTAAATACGATTATAGATCTGGGCTTCAAAACATACCAACAATATTAGCTTACTATTACGGCGACTTCTACCCAACCACCAAAACGCATGTTTGACTATATTTACGGGCGCCCTCATTGAGCTTTCGAAGCTCATTTTTGCAGTGGACGGCTGGAAACCACGCAGTCTCTCGGCAAGGTTCTTCATCCGTGCACAGCCGTTGATCCTTTCACTTGTTGCTCCCTGTTTGGTCGTGGCTCTTTAATGCACATGACACCGCATTCCTTGAAGACTCAGCTGGGCTACCCTCATAACTGTCGCTCAAGCAGGTGGGAAGAGAAGAAAATCTGTGCAAAATATCTGATCGGAGTAATGAATGCCCTTGACAGCACGACAGCATAAGGTAAGTCGGTTACTCCTTTACTAGATGCCCCAAACCCTAAATTGATGTTTCAGTTTACATTTCTGGTAAAATCTTCTGTCAAGAGATATTTGTGCACAATCCTGAGGTAAGCTGCATTATCCTTGGTATACCCCGAGCGCCGAACACCTTTATTGAAATCTGATGATATTAAAAAGTTTCCGTCTCCCGACGGACCACAGTCTGGCCAATTCTACCAATTTTATTCCGTCCCATTTATCCCTACACCACCATGGATGCTCTATACATCTTTTTCTTTTCTGTGCTGTCTGCTTTAAGTTTTCTTGCGCTTCTCTGTTTTCTATGTAAATGTTAGAATGAAAATTGTATTACTTTAAATTTATTTTCCGCCGCTAATGCTTCCTCGCCCCTTAACTGTGAACAGATTGAAGCAGCAAGCAGCAAAAGTAGACGACTTTGGGTTCTTTGAAAATTTCCTGCGACCACAGTTGGCACAGAATCTTGGGTAAGCCATTTCCTTCTAATTTTCTAGGGTTTTCAAAGATAAATTGACTAAGTAATCTAAACAGCCTTCAAGACCTATAGTTTTCCCTCTTTACTGAAACTGTTTCTAAGTTAGAGTTGAAGTATCAGCTGAATTTAGTAACAAATGCATTAAAATATATATATATATATATATATGGTGATCCCATAATAGTGGTTTACAATTTTGGCCAAACCGACACCTAAATTATTATTTTAACTAAATCTTCACATTCGTGCACCTATAAGAGCTAAACTGTGAGGAATTTGGAAGATGGTGTAAAACTAGAGTCTCATCAATTTTTTGTAGATTCTAAAAATATTTTTTCAAAATTTTTGGAATCAAATTCCACTTCTTTTTTCCATCCCCACAAAAATTGATTTTTTTTCAAAACAATTTTTAAAAAAGTATGACAATCAGATAATGCATAACTTTTTTTCCATGAAGGATAAAATTTAATTCTTCAAATTTAGATTTGTAACTCGATATCTAGTAAGCCTTACTTGGTTAGATAGTTTTTATTGAATATTTATTCCTTAATAAAAGTTTCAATGCCAAACAAATTACAATCTCGCATACGCGACCGATAACTACAGAACATTTTTTGTATATACAAATTTTTTTTCTTTTTTGTTGGATCAAGGACTTCAATATCTAGTGCACTCATATTTTTCAATTTTTTGTTGATAATCTTCTATTTTTCCACATGTGAAGAACAAAGAAATTCATTTCGATGAAAACCTATGTTTGTGTAAAACTTAAAACAAATACATAACAAAACCAAAACATATTAAAATTATATTCATTGATAGCTTGTTCTAAGGAATTCCATAATCATTTCAAATAAATTTTAAATGAATTCATTTGATCCCCAAAAAGCTAAATCAAAAGTGATTTTTTATCAAGATTTTGATAGGTGTAAAGGAGACGATTATAGGTATGGTTTAAAACTAGCAGGTTATATCCAAGGGGTTTGATCTAAGGTGATTTGATCAAACCATCTTCAATTGAACTCTAAATGAACTTTTAAGGCTTAAATCATTATATTTTCTAAAAATATGTGATTTCTCTAAAATTGCCTCCTAAATTGTAAACCACTATGACAAAGACTCTATATATATATATATATATATATATCAAGATAGTTAGCCCGCAAAGAAGGTCAACCATGCAAACATACAGCACCGTAGGTGTAATGCATAATGGTTACTTCATGTGATTGATGTACGTTCTCACCACTAAACCTACATGGCTGCATGCATATTGAACAAAAACAAAGCTTACAATGTCAGGATATTTTCAAAAGTGTTTCATTAATTCAAAGATTTTGAGAGCATCTGCATATCCTAGAGTCATTGCATTCCATGAGATGACATCTCTTTGGGGCATTTGCAACTGCCTTTCACATGCCTGTTCTATGCTTACAAATTTTTCACACATGTCCCCTACAGCAGTTGCAACTGCAACATCTGATAAAATTCCTCTATTCTTTATGCTTTGATGGATGTCTGTACCCTGTTCCAATGCTCCTATTTTGGCACAGGCAGGGAGAATGCTGCCAAAAGTTGTGTAGTCTAGCTTTACACCTGCCAATTGCATTTTCTTAGAAAAAAACCATTTTGTGCATATCCTGCGATCATTGCATTCCTTGAGATAACCTCGCTTTGAGGCATTCTGTCAAATGGTTCACTTACTTTTTCTATGCTTGCACATTTTGCATTCATGATGCTTTGATGGATGTCCATACCCTGTTCCAATGCTCCCATTTTGGAGCAGCCGGGGAGGATACTGGTGATGGTAGTGGAATTTGGCTTTACACCCGCCAAATGCATTTGCTTGAAAGTTTCTAAAGCCTTTTCAACAAATCCGTTTTGTGTATATATCCTGCAATCGTTGTTGTCCATGAGATAACATCTTTTTCAGATATTCTGTCAAACAGTTCATGTGCCTTGTTAATGCTTTCACGTTTTGCATCCATGTCTATTAGGCAATTGCAACTATAATATCTGACGAAGTTCCTCTATCCTTTAGGCTTCGATAAACATTCATGCTGCTCCAAAGCTCCCATTTTGACATTTTGCATACATGTCTACCAGCGCAGTTGCAACTACAACATTTGACAAAATTCCTCTATCCTTTATTCTTTGATGGATGTCCATACCGTGTTCTAAAGCTCCCATTCGGCATAGGCTGCGAGGATTGTGGCAAAGGTTTTAGAGTCTGACTTTACACTTGCCAATTGCAATTGCTTGAAAGTTTGTAAAGCCTTTTCAACTAATCCATTTGTGAATATCTTGCAATCAAGTGATTTCATGAGAATACATTTCTTTGAGGCATTGTGTCAAACAGTTCGCGTGCTAAGATTGTAGAACCCTCTCAGCTGCAGCATGGCTTATAAACTCCACAAAACCATAGCTCTCCGACTGCCCCAATCTGTTTGTTGCGGATAATCTTAACAGAAGTAACCTGCCATTGCCATTGCATAATATCATTTCCACATAAAGACAGGTTTCTACCAAAAAAAAAGAAAAAAAGAAATAAGAATAATTAACATATATTTCCTAAGCCAGCCAACATTACCTCAACAAGGCTTTAGGGTTGCACCAATTGGGTATCCCACCCAGTGAGCACCTCTTACTTGCCAGTTGATCTGAATAAACAATAACAATTAATTTTTTGTTACATAATCTGATTTGGGAAACCAGAATGCTGAATTCAAGAAAGATTGGCTAACAGGATTTCAAGCTCAATCATTACGTATATAAGTTCTCCAACTTACTGCTAGACAAATCCATGCTTAGGAGTAAAAGAACATGTACTAAAAAGAGATGCTATCAATTGCCTTAGGTTTGGATGCATGTGCTTATATCCAAGCAAGGATACACGAAACCAAAAAAAAACATTCGGAATATTATTCTGAAGCTAGATTGTCCTCTCATATCATTAGTTTAGAGAGTACTCAATGTTCTTAATACCCAGAGTTCATATTCTCTTTTTGCTGGATGATGTGTCCACAAGACTGGAGCTTTTCGGTCTGAGTCCTCTGGACTCAATTTGGGTATTTCTGGGGTTATGCTCTTAGTTTAATTTCTATATTTGAACTGGTCGGTTGCGTTCCTCATATGATTTTCACTGTGAATTGACCTGGTTATAATTGGTGGCCATCAATACTTGCTTTAAATCTACAACACATATGTCCCAAAAACTGACCAAAATTACAGTCAGAGCATTTCCAAGCTTTTGTAATCGAAGCTCTCCGAAGTAGAGCTAAAAAGCCCCAAAATCTGGGAAGGAAAATGGAGAAGACTGAGACTGATAAGAAAATTAGTGTCCACAGGGATTCGAATGACCCATTGGACAAGGCTTCGAAGATGGTTGAAGGGCTGTATACATTGAGAGACACATATTTTCCTAAGGATCTCACTGATAAGAAAATTAGTGTCCACAGGGATTTGAACCTCACACTTGTTTTCATGTGTCTGTGACACCTTCCAAATTTGTTTTACCCAAAGTGCAGAGGTGGCAGTCATGCAGCTTCAAATTTACTTTCTAGTTTGTTTTTACTTTTCCCTTTCCATCGGCACTTGTAATTTTCGTTTTATGGATTATTTTAAACCAACTGCCCACTTGTCTAACATAAAGAACGTTCGATGGCTCATTTCTGGAGGCATTACAGTTTGCTGGGATCTTTAATGCTGAATCTCTTGTTTTGGAGTTTCTTATCTTCGTTTATATGGTAATGAAATATATATTTATTTTCTTGCAGCTTGTACAATTGAAATTAGCTCATTTCTAGAGGCATTACAGTTTGTTGGGATCTTTAATGCTGAATCTCTTGTTTTGGAGTTTCTTATCTTCGTTTATATGGTAATGAAATATATATTTATTTTCTTGCAGCTTGTACAAGTGAAATGTTGATGGAGTAATCCTGAAATCTTATATTACTGTTGTGCATTATACAATATAATGTTTTAAGAGAGCTTAATTATATCAAAGGACCAATGAAAGTACAATGATCAACTCTATATTTCAGCTGTAATAACATATTTGAACTGTTAGGGAATACAACAGTTGTATCTAGAAATGTTCAAATGAATATATGACTTAACTTCAAGCTTGATTTAGCAATAGAAATTGTGGACTTCTTGCTGCTCTTATGGGTGGTAAATTTGATATAATGTCATTAATGTGGTATCTTGCATATTCCAGGTTTATTCATTTATATGCTCTTTAATGTATTTGCATGCAATTATAGTGTAGCTGGGATGTTGGTCTCGAATAACATAGAAAGCAGTAGTCTGTTTAATGAAATCATTTTTTCACAAAAGTTGTCAGTGTTAACAGTGATCAGCATGTGACCCAAGAAAGTTTTGGATATAGATTGTGGAGTCATACCTGTTACCCCTGTTTTCGAACTTTGAAATATCTATTCATTTCAATTAAGCTCTCACAAAGAATAGACTGCCATGGAACACTTGATGGAATATAATTTAATTCAAGGGTTCATATACAGGGATGAGATCATGTGTAGCTTTTCCTTTCAGCTCAATCTTCTTATCAGGTTATGATATTAACATGTATTTGTTTTGACAATTTATTCCACAAATTGTCCATTCAATTTCTTAGCTGACTGAAACAGAGCATTGTAATTTGCTTACTGAATGGTATCTAATCTATGTGTATTTAATACATTTCTTACAGTTTGCTTGAGAACAATTTGACAAATTAACTGTAAGGTGTTATTTTCCCATGAAGTTTCCTATGTTTATTATGGAAAAGTGTATACGAAATACAGGGCAAATTCAAAACTCTTAGCAACAAGCCATACAATATCAGTTTAAGTCACTTAAGATGATTAAAAATATTATACTCCCACACTCAAATTTATATTATTTGTTTTGTTGGAAGTCATAATGCTGTACACAGTTGTCATTATGAGTAAAATAAATATCGAAATGAAAATAGAGTTAGCATATTTAAAATAGCTTCTAAAACATGCAATTTGTTCAGCATATTTATGGCTAACTATGGCAGCCTTGTTATCTTTCAATCTGTGCATTTTTATTTGTTTAGCATATTTATCTTTCAATCAAAGCATTTTTATTTGTTTAACTGGCATACCGCCATATGCATACCACCATATGCATACCACCATATGCAGTGCTATAACAAGCAAGAATGCAGGTCTGGATGACAATGTTTTCCTGTCTTGTAAAGGAGTTTTGGATAGCCCAATTTTCTCCATTATTTTAGTCAATGCCCTCATGACAACAAATGCCAATAGCCCAGCCATGAAGGCACCTTCTTGCACTCGAAGCTCTCTTCTACACTCAATTCTGCAACTGCCTCATCTCTTCATCCACTTTCCCTACTCTCCAATTCTTCAGCATTCGAACTATTATCGTTCACATAGCCTCTATAATGCCCACCATGTTGAATCTAATCAGAACTCATTTGAAACACAAAATGAGTTGCAAGACCTAATCCTACAAGACAATTTTACCTTTGAAAATGAATTTACATAGATGAGACAGGACCCAACAATTAGTGTCGATTCCTATACTTGATATATTAGTTGACAATGTGTATTCATGATGTATTATGCTTACTACAATGGAATTTATTATTATTGACTTCAAAAGGTAAAACAAGTAAACATTTTCAAAATACATGGGGTGCACTGCAGCTGGAGTCCCTGAAGTGTTGCTATTTTGTATATTTTGTAGCTATTTTTTTCAAATATTTAAGATTTTCAAATCTGTCAAATTTTTGCCAAGTACTCTCTGACTCCAAGCCTGCGAACTATGCTCTTAAGTTGTTAACAATTCCTTGATGGCTCTGCTTAAGGGTTATACTTGGACTCAACCTATGACTCTTTCTGTGCAAACAATAAATATCAAATCAGTTCATGCCACGGCTGTCAGACGAGCTTGTGAAGGTAATATCGTAGAAATCAAGCGAATTTATCCCCTCATGCGCGACCGTGGAGGAAGAAAAGTGAAAAAAAATTAATCCTAATTGATGCTTACACTTCTTCGGTGATACCCGGCGCAGGTGCAATTGCTGTTCAGCTTTCTCTGCTGGGAGCTTATGTCCGGTCTCGCAGGCCTATTTGTCGCGATTAGTGCGGTTTCATTTTTAGTGCATCAAATCTTCGTGGTACTTTTTGTCCAAAGCAGCATGGGGATGGTTATATGCTATAATGTACATACATAGGTATGTTTTGTAGATAGAGTTAACCTTCAACTATTCTTTTCATAAGAAAGTCAACTTCCTATTCAACACAGCATATATCGCGTATATTTGTGCAATGTACCGGTATGGTACAACTGAGTTGCGTGCATTAGATGCAACCACGTGGTCTATCTTGGGCACTCATCGCTCAGTGCAATCTCCGCCAAGCCATTTCACAGAAATACAAACTGCGATGAACTAGGTTGGAATGGCTTGCGTGGATTTGGCCCTCAATGTATACCCTAATATGGTTTCCCCTTCATTTGCTTCATACTAGCAACTAAAAACCCTTGATACAGTAGCTGCGGTGAATTTGGTATTTTTATGTCATGATATGGGCATTGCCATGCTTTGTTTATTACATGTGCTCCATCCTTCTAGAATTGTGATGCATGGGAATACTATGATGAAATACTGAGTTGAAACCTGTTTGTCGGGTTTAAGAGTCTTTGAGCCTTCACAAAACGCGATAAGGCAAAGCGGTGCGAGGATGCAAACTGCGATGTGAAAGCAGCATGTGATGCAATTACAGTGTGCCATGTGGATCATGCGGAGCGGGGCTGAGAACTTAAGTGAACGTTTTAAGCACATGCACATATAGTTGTTTGAAAAAAGGGAACCTCGCCTAGGTAACTTGAGAATATAACATAGCAAGATAAAATGACCATAGGATTTTGTATAGGGACTTTGCATGAAAGACATGAAATATTTTCTTAAGGATTAAAGACATGGATTAGTCGGTAAAGACTAGGGCGAGAGGGTTGGTAAACAAACATGACTAAAAAGACACAAGTCATGACTTCGACAACCAAAAATCGATTATAATAGGTCAACGAGGAAATAGAACAAAAGGCCAACAAGCACTTATTACTTAGGGTTTTTTGAAAGGTTTAAAATATAGAAGAAATTCTAGAATGAGTTTTAGCAAGCCCTAACAATTGAAAATTGACCAAAAATCTCATAAACTAGGAAAATGACGAAGAACCACAAAAAATTTCAAAGTGCTATCAATTATCTTAGTGTTGTCTTCTTGTGAATTCCACGTGTTTTTTTTCAAATCCTTGACCCAAATTTGTTGATACATCTTTCATTTTTCCAAAGATAAGAAAGGAAATTCTTTCAATAAATTATTTAAAGTTTATAATTTGTTATTTATATATAGGCACATCATGAGGATTAATAAACTATGAGGATGCATGCGCTCACCTTTTCTTAATGGCATTTCAAAATAGGTAGTTACAAGCTTGACAACATCCCATTTGATGCTTAGCAAAAAAAAGGATTTCAAAAGAGGTAATTTATTTTATTAACTCTTTGATGTTTTGAATAGAATGAATTGCATGCTTGTTGCATCATATTTCTTCATATTATTATTCAAGGATCTTTGAAAGATCTTAGTTTAATAAACATTAGCATTTCAAGAGCACATTCGAGTATTCATTATTACATTAACATTTGCATACTTGGTGATAGATAAGCATACAACATGTTCTCCTTATCATTGTTGACATGTTAAATTATTTCATTTAGGGGCTTGACTAAGGAGAACATGACCCTCACCTAGAAAATTCCTCACAGTTCTTTAAAGAAACCAACTATTTCTTTATTACAAATCAGATATCCAAAAGTGAGGTAAACCACTTTCCTGATCACAACATTTGTTAGATCAAACAACATCAGCCAATTCCAGATACAAAGTTCTATTTTATTTCATCGAATGAACCAAATTGAATTTTTGTAACATAATTTTGGCACAAACTAAAATGGAGTTCAATTTGATGTCTAAGTATTAAAAATCCAAAGTCTAACCTGGGTTAAGCTTAATCGACCTAGAATAAATGTTGGGTTGTCATTATGGAAAATCAAGTTGAAATCTCCATAGGCATATCTAATGTGGAGTTCCAAGTTGTGACTTTATATCTTCCATAGTTCACTTCTAATGTGAATATGATTTCTACTTAAAATAGATTTCTAAGTAATGATTCTTGATCTTCTATAGGAGATTTCTAGTGTGCTTTGTTCATAGAGAAATTGTATTAGTCTCTACTTAGTGCTCACAAAAAGCTTATATTGGCCTCATGTTAATACTCATATGAGAAGAATATTTGTAAATGATGTGCAACATAAAGAGTTAAGTAACCATAATCTATCTATCCCATTTCATTATAAGTTCAATTTATTGTTTCAACTCTCTTACATCTAAATTATGAATTGTTTTGATTTACCTAATTAAATTTTAA
>VDFB02294882.1:0-44044 GCA_007258455.2 Sequoia sempervirens
GAGAAGGCGAGGATGTGGAACATCAAGGATCAAGACATTTTTTTACAAGAGGGGAAGCTAGAATTAGAAACTCCAAAGTTATAGGAAATAATGCATTGCTATGGGGCAAGATTTAAGAAAATTAGATATTTACTGTAATTTGGAGAGAAATATAAATAATTCTAAAAGTCCATGAGAAACTTCAAAGGGGAAGTAGGGGATGAGATTTTGAAATACCTAATATCGTGGTGATGAGGAAAAAGGAGACTTGAAATCCAATTGAGGTCTAAGGCTCAAGGATCCATGATATGATATTATTTAAGTAAGGTGGTAGGGAAGAGTTTGTGAATCCACCATTTAGAAAAGATCAGAATTTGGGGAGATAAAATCCTTGAAGATAATGAAACAAAGACATAAGAGGAACTTTGAAGCTTGTGAAAAGAAAAGGAGTGGGAAAGAGGGGGTCAATATGCACTTGTTCTAGGGGGGATTTGAAGAAGGGAAATCCTACATGAGAAATTTTGAAAGCCTAAAAAGAAGGAAACTCAAATTAAGGACTTATGGACTTGAAGCAAAGGCATACAAATAAGAGAAAACTTGGAATAGTGAAATGAAGGGAAACAAAGGGTTAGGATAAATTAGGGAAAAGGAGGAAAGGGAGTAAAGGTGTGGGTATATGGAATGATGAGCTTGAGGGAAAGGTACTAAGGGAAGGGAAACTTGTAAAACCTTCTCAAGGCTATAAATTGACCTAAAGACTCTCATAGACTTCTTAATTTTTTTCTTAAGTTTAGGCACATAAAAAAAGTATGAGAGGTAAAGAACAATACCAAGCATAAAATTAACCAAGGGTGACCATTAAAACAATTCCTTAGTTTGATATCAATGGAAAAAAGCAAGGTTAGCATAACAAAGGGGACATAAGATATATCATTTTTTTCATTTTGGGGCATGCAAGAAGAAGTGTGAACATACAGTATGGTTTGTACAAGACTAGCTATTTCCTAAGCAATCAGATTCCTCATCCATTTCATGGATAATACTAAATGAGATTATTGGAATGTAGTTAAGAGTGTCTTTAAATTTTTACAATGTACTTATAAGAACTCTATTTGTTATCATGGTGATGCTGACACCATAAGATCCACCATGGTTATTTTTTCAATTTATTTGGTGGTACCATTAGTTGGATGATTAAGTTGTAGGTTTTGGTCACTTTGTCCACTCCTAAGGTTGAGTTCATGGTAGCTAATTATGCCTATAAGCAAGCCATATGTATTGAGATATTATGTTTAGGTATGGGTTTGAGTGAGAAAGATATCAAAGTTGTGTGATAACTACAGTGTGATATGTTTTGACAAAGAGCTTGACCTTTCATACAAGGATATTCAATAGATAGATTTCTAGTACTATCTTTATTTGTGATGTGTAGATGATGAGATTTTGGTGCTTGATGAGGTTGAGATGGTGAATTTTACAAATGTGTTGATGAATCTACAGAGCATAGAGAATTTTATGTGGTTAAATAAGTCTATGGACCCCAAAACCCCTAGCATATAGATTTTAGTGTTGGAGTTCTCCTTTGATCTTTAGAAAGATATTTTACAAAAGTGAGAATATTGGAAAAGGTGTCTCAACCTTGCATCCTAAGGTTTTGGTTTATTAAGTATTTATATTTATTATTATTATGGCTTCAAATTATGAAATGAGGAATCCCACTTTGTGTTGGAACTATTTTCCATGTATCTAATACTTTGGGAGGCATGTAAGAGGTTATAAGAGCATACAATATTATTATATTATTATAAGATGGGTGTTACTAATTAATTATTCTTATGATACATAAGAGCAAGATTATAGGGAATTTACATTAAAATCTTAACAAGAAATCTAAAAATTTATAAGGCATATTTGATTAGGTTTGAATATGCCAAAGTGGAGCACCCAAATTAAGCATTCAACTATGACATACATTATGATAGGTTATGACAATTAGAATAGTGTCTTCTATTTTTAGTAGAGGATATCATGACCAACTTAGACATTAGAATTTGGGCTAATTATAGTGTCATATTTGGATCATTATTTTGACTCATGGTTTTAGTAAACCACTTGTTGTTTGTGGTTTCATTTTTTCTAATTAATTAATGCTTGAGGATGGATTATTTTATAGTATAGATTGTATGATTAAATTTTAGGTACAATTATGTTACAAATTTTCTTTATAATGTGAATGTTGGTGATACTCTCATAAATGCATAGCTTGATATTTGTATTGTATGCTCTTAGTTGCTAAATAATATAATTGGTTTTGCTTTAGAGTGTGGGGTTTTTCTCCTATTAAGGTATTCCCCACCTAAACCATCTTTTCATGGTATAATTTTATTTTTTATTCTTTTTTGTAACTGCAGGTCCTTTTATTTTTACAAATACCCCCCTTGAAGATTAGTGTAGGAAATATTTTTGCAACATTACTTCCTTTAATTCTAGTCTATGCCAATAAAATACATACACATAAGATAAATAATCAATTTTTTATATTTTTACAAGTGTAAATTTACTATATTTGGGAAGGAAATGAGGAGGTCAAGAATACTTATCTTTATGATAGAGAAATTACGAAAATAGATGAAGGTTGTAAAATATGTTGGTACTCTACCTGGAAAATATGATATCTTAGTTAGAAGGTGCCTAATTTATTCTCTACTAGAGGATAGGTTCATGGATTTGATATAGGTCCATGATTGTGATTTATTCCTCTACACTTGAACTCATCCTACCTTTTATCCTCTAATTCTTTATTGGTATATTAGTCTACTCTTTTCAACATGGATGGAATGATATGAATAGATAGAGATTCCATAGCTAAATGCATATATATCAATGGATGGAATGAGATGAAATGATACAAAGATTAATAATGATACAATTATTATTATAGTAATATATAGAATGATATGGAATTATCATTGATGGATAGATGGAGAGATGTAATGATTTAATGAGAATAATAAATATATAGAATGATAAATATATATGTGGGTAGGTAGGTAGATGGATAAAAGGAGATTTGATAAATATATAGATAATATATGGATATCTAAATGTGATGGAATGATTAAGAATAATAAAATGATCAATGGAACAACAAATAGAATGATGGAATGGTCTAGAGTAATACATTGATTGATAAATAGATTTACTAAAATGGTATAATAGAACAATTAAATTATTTGATGATATAATGATAGAAAGATAGATGGATACAACGAAAGAATGATAGAATAATATAAAGGTATAAAAATAAAATGACAGATAGATATATGGATAGTATGATAAATTGATAGATAAATGGGTAGAATGATAGAAAGATAAAATGATAAAATAATAGAATAATATATCTAGATAGATGGATCAAGAATGGTATATTGATAGGTAGATAGATAGACTAAATGATAAAATGGTATAGAATGGTAGAATAATAGAATTATAAATATATATAGCTACAATTAAAGAATGATAGAAAGGTAGAATAATAGATGTAATAATAAGTTACTAGATATATTTATAGAATGATAGAATGATAGGTCTAGATAAATGGAATGATTAAACAATGCAATAATAAATTTATGGATAAATGGATAGATAATGAATTATAGAGAATTATTGAATGATAAATACATATACAAATAGACAAGTAGATAGATAGATAGATAGACAAATAGATAGATAGATAGATAGATAGATAGATAGATAGATAGATAGATAGATAGATAGATAGGTACCTGAATAGATGGATAGAACATGATAGAATGATATAATGATAATAAATGATATAACAAAAGAAAATAGGTAGAATAGTAAAATGATATATATAGAGAGAGAGAATGATATATAAATGGAATGATTAAATAATAGAATGATAAATTAGTAATAGATACTAAATGATAGGACACTAATAATTGATAGGTAGGTAGGTAGGTAGATGGATAGAAGGAGATTTGATAAACAGATGGAATGATAGATTGATGGAATTATACTAAAAAAATAATAATATAGATGATGGATAGGTAGTTGGCTAGAATATGATGAAATGATAGAATGATTACGAATAATAAAATTGTAGAATGATAAATATACTGATAGAGTTATAAAATTATAAAATTGTATAATGATGGAATAACATAGAATGATACATTAATGGATAGATGGATAATAGAATGATATAATAATAATATAATGATAAAATGATAGTGAGTCAGGGTGATAGAATAATACATGGATACATGGATAGAATGATAAATTAATAGGTAGATAATAATAAAATGACAAAATGATCTAGAATGATAAAATGATAGACAAATGAATGACTAAAAAATGGGATGATAGATTGATGGATATATTGATAGTTTGATAGATATTGAATGATATAATGATGCTAAATTATAGATAGATAGGTGGATGGATAGATGGAGAAATAATATATAGATAGATAGATGGAATGATTGAATAGTGGAATGATAAATTTAGGGAGAAATGTTAGATGGATAGATACTAAATGATAGATAGATAGACATGTAGATAAAGAGGTAGGTAGGTAGATGGATAGAGGGAGATTTGACAAATAGATAAATACATAGAAAATGAAGTGATAAGGTTATTAATAACGAGAAAAATATTATTATGATAATAGATAGAATGATAGATGTATAGAATGAGAGAATGATAATATTCTAGAATGATACGTTGATGGATACTGGATAGATGGATATATAGAATGATAGAACAATTAAACGATTGAATAAAATAAACTTAGAAAGATATATGGATACAATGAAAGAAGGATATAAAGGTAGGATGATAGATTGATAGATAGATGCATAAATATAATGATGAGCTAACAAATAGATTATTAGAATGATAAAAATTAAATGATCAGATGATACATAGTTGTAATGATAGATAGATAGATGGACCTAAATGGATAGAAAGATGGATGGATAGATACAAAGATACAAATATAGATAAATGAATGAATATAATTATAGAAAGATAAATAGATAGAATGTTTGAGTGGTAGAAAGATAGCTAGATAGGTACAACAACAAAAATGATAAAATAATAGTGATTGTGAATATTTTATTTTCTTGCATTAGTTTGTACCTAGGATAAGCCTACTTAGGTAGGTATCCACTTTGTAGGTGTTATATTTCTAACACATTAGTAGACATCTCTTTGGGAAGTAACATTCATTTAATAAAAGGTGGTTATATTATCTTGTTTGGTGGAGGGTTATACTACACATTAGTTCACACATTGGTTGTAAGTACACATCACTTGTGACATAACCTATAAATTCTCACCTATTACTCTCATATGAGCATCTTGTACATTTTTCATTTGCATCCTTATTCTAATTGAATGGCCACGTGTTGCTTCTTCAATCTTTGGTTTCCATGTGTAATTTAGATTTTTTCTTGCACTTGTCATCAAGATATTGGATGTGCATATGTATTTGGGAAAACCTTTCGTGGTATCAAAGTGTGTTGGTGATCTAACGATTTCTCATCTCTACTCTTAGGTTTCAAGAGAGGAACTTTCTTTGAGGTTACTTTTGGTGAATGAAGAAGAAAATATAAGCTCATTAATGTCTAAAGGATCAAAGAAAGATGATTTTAACTTTTATTTTATTAGATTTAGACACATGGAGGTTGATTTAGTAGATCTTCAATTTGGGAAAAGTAGGAGAAACATATTTTATTGTAGAAAAATCCATAGGTATTGAAAAGATCATATAAATCACACAAATTTTTTAAAAATAAAATAATTTTGAATTCATTGGAAAGAGGACTTTGAGAGATCTCTAAAAATATTTCACAATACATATTTTTAGTAGAATTGAATGAGATATGATGCTACAAATTTGATCCTATGATTCTATTTTTTGATGAATTTTTTTATTACGAAATTTGACAAAATGGCCAAATCTTTTTTTGCGTAGTGTTGAAAAGTATTTTTAGGACTGATGTTTTGGCCATCTAAGAAAATATTTATTTTATGACTTACAAAGCTCTCATTTTCTCCTATTATTATATTTATTCTCTCCTCTTACACATTACATCTTATTGCTCCTTTTGATCATTTCTTGCATATTGGAAAATTGTACCTTTTGGAGACATCTAATTTATGCACATTGAGATAACATATTGGGAGATATTGGACTTGTTAGGACTAAGTGTGTCATTCACCTTGTAAGTCATAAGTCTTGTAATTAGAATTTAACTATTTAGTTGATAAACGATGTCTAGTCTCCAAACATCATGGAATTGATCCAAGTTGGACGCCCATGTGAGAGAGGGAATTTATTTATTATTTATTTATTCTTTGAGATACTTGGTATCAATAGGGAGGTTACAAAGAATCATTCAAGTTTGAAAATTGTAAGAACATATTTCATAATCAATTTACTCATACAAAACCTAGGATAGAGATCTTAATTAAATTAATGGTTATGAAAAAAGATGGCATCTATGATGTGTAAGGTGTGTGTAAAAGGGTTAAGTAGAGTTGCATACTATTATGAGATGCTTGACCATGATCATAGGGGTTGGATTATTTTCCATGGCGCGTGGTTTTAACTCAATACTGTGGATACCACTTGGTTTCTTATTTTCAATTTTCAAATATATATATATATATATGAGGTATGGTATATTATATTATGTGGTTATTTAGAGGTAATCTTATGTAGTTTCTCTAATATCAAAGGAATAAGTTTATTACATTACATTACTTCGTCTTTTCAAAATAATACAAATGTGGGTCCCTTTGGGATAGAGTTTCCTCCCACAAGGGTTTCTCCATGTATATCTAGTGTAATGGTTTACATTTTATGAGTTTGATGATTTTTTATATTGCTTTCCATTATATCATTGATATAAGTTTATTAGCTTAATCACATTGGAATCGGATTAAACTATATACTATTCATTATTTCTATTGTGTCATTTACCCTATATTTTCAGCATGCGATATCAAAGCTTCAACTAGATTGTAGAAGAGGACTCATTTCTTATTGCGTTGTTGGGTTTTTTATGATTGTAATGAGTATTATTTTGGTAGTTTCTTAGACCTAAGTATGGTTATAGAAGCCATTGCAAGCACATCATGATTAGAGATTAAAATTGGAGCACTTGGTTAAATCAACAAAAGGTAGAATTATTAGCAACTTGATGAACATTTTCCTTCATGTCATTACCCTTTAAAAAGTTATTTGATTTTATGTACTTTGAAGGATATGATGAAGCATTTTGATTTATAACCCATGCCTGGAGATATTTATTAAACAAATTGGACTAAATGGTTTTTACATGTGCTCACAAGTCCATGAAAAATGCAAAGCTATTTATAAACTGTCTGAAATTAGCTTAAGTAATCACTTAACAAAAATGTTTTGCAATTCAATAACGTGTAAGGAAGTAGTCATTTTAGAGTGTAAGGGCTAAATTTTATAACATAGTCACTAATGTGTCCATTTGGTCCTTGGGAACACTCAAATAGATCAGAAACTATAACTTTGAGGCCCATATTAATTTTGAATTGCTTTACCAATACCTTTGACAAAACATCAAACTCATGAATAAGCCCTTGAGGAAGGGAAAATAACAACTCAATAGCATAATGTTTTAAGGTTGGTGAAAATAACATAATAATTTGTCCTCATATAAAAAGTATACACATGTAGCTTTGTCAAAGATGTCAAATGTGTATTTTGGTCACCTTTGTCATCCTATGTTGAAAATCATGGTGCCAAAATACTGGTGCAGGAGCACCTACACCTCATTCTTCCAATTAGGTTTATTTGATGATGAATGGGATCAGTAGATTCACAAGGAGAATTTTGAGTCTTTTGTCATGGATAAGGTCTAACAAGACCATTAGATTTGATATAGGTTGAGTTTTTTGGGTTTTAGAGTCAAAGTCTTGGAAAATGGTGTTCTTGCACTTAATGAACCTTTGTAGCCTTTGATGGCAATTTAGTAAGATTGTGCGAGGATGGTGTCTTGTTAATGTAATAAGGTTGTTTGTAAGCCATTAGTATGGTTTTAGAGAATTCTAGGAGCTTCAATGCATTTAAAAAGGTCAAAAGTTAAAACATTGCCTTGTATGGAAAGTGATGGTAACAAGCTTGTAATGGTGTGATTATGCTCCCAACGGTCATTAAACATTTGAAAATTAGTTGCAAAGTTAGTTGGTTGTTGGTTGAGCCTAAGGAAGCCTTTAATTGGCTTGGAGTCATCAATTCTAACGTTGGGTGTTGAAGGAAAATAATTAAAAATAAAGAAACTCAGTTTTGTTTACATTTTTCCTGTTTTTCTCTCATTGTACAGAACTGTACAGGCACGTACAGTCAAATTATGAAGTGAAATTTCTTCCAAGTTTTGAATGAATGTATTAACTTTTTTTTGTGTCTGGTTTGAGGGCATTTGGTGGTGATTTGCTTCAGAAACTTCACTTCCTTGTAAACAGCCGGTATACCCTGTTTTTGAGGGTTTGTGAACTTAAAATGATGTAAAAGGGCCCTTACACTTTTTGTAGCCACTATAACTTGTGTAAGGGGCCCCATGGAGTCTGTTGTATATATAGAATGCATGAATAGAGTGTAGGGACATGAATAAAGAGGGTGTGTCTGTTGTTCTTAAGTATTTTTTTTTGTGGAGAAAAGCATGTGAATGAGAGGTTTCAATCTAGAGTTTATCAAAATTTGTATGGGAGTCTTGTTTTTTTCAACTTTTAAGCATGAGTTAGGCTAAACAACAGTGTTTGAGTTGGTTTTAGGACCTGGAAGATAGTGGATGTGTTAGATTCAATAAACCCTCATGATTTGCACCTAAAACAAGGGTTTTCTGATTTGGTATGTATTGGTCCGTACAAGTGGAATATTCTTGTGGTTTCGGTGGTTTTTGGATATTTTCATTGCTGCCCCAAGGTTTCAAGGGTCTATGTTAAGTTTGAAGATATGATGCTTTGTAAATTGAGCCTAATTGAGCAGCCTAGGCAGGGGGTGTTGTATTGAAACTTATATTTGTCACAAAGGAACCCTATGAAATCTCTTAACATGTTGAAGGACTTGGTAAAAGGTGTCTGAAACTCCAAGGGTTTGGGTTCGTGAGGTGTTTGAAGGGGGCTTATACCTATTTTTCATGTTTGGAACCCTATAAGGGTTTTGAGGGTGAGTTGATATCTAAAAGATAAGATCCTTTGGAAGAGATTTTCTTTGTTAATTGTGATTAGTCTGAGGTTGTTTGAATGTGTTCACCACCCTGCTGCATCATAGTGGTATTAGAGCACAGTAGTAGATCTTGTGTTGTTTTGAATTGGTTTTGTAGGTAGGTGAAGAAAGGATTGTGAAAATGCCACCCAAACGAAGTGTAGTTGCAAGGAAGATGGGCATTCATGATAGGGAGATAGAATCCTTGAAAAGAGAGATGGTTGCTTGGAAGGAAAAGCATAGAGTGGAAGAGGATGTAAGTGAAACTAAAGAGGAAGAAGAAGTTCCTGGTGAAGAAGAGGAGATGGATCTGAATGATGCAAGAACAATGAAGCTTTTGAAGGTTGTGAAGGAGGGACATGGCAAAATAGATGTTCCTATGTATGGAGGAAAAATTGATAGTGAAGAGCTCTTGGATTGGATTGGGGCTATGGAAAACTACTTTGATATTGAAGATGTTGATGGACTTAAGGTGAAGAAAGCCAAAACAAAATTGAAGGGACATGCTTTGGTATGGTGGAATTTTGTGCAGGAGGAAAGGGAGAGACAAGGAAAGAGAAAAATCACTTCATGGGAAAGGATGAAGGCCAAAATGAAAGGTCAATTTCTTCCTGCTGATTACAATGTTCAATTGCTTAAGAAATTGCAAAATCTTAGACAAAAGGATTTGGATGTACAAACATATACTGAAGAATTTTATAAGTTAAGCATAAGGACAAAGCATGAAGAAGATGAGGATGAAATGGTTGTTAGGTACTTGAATGGTTTGAGGTACAACATCTAGGATGAGATTAGCATTTTGGCACCTAAATCAGTTGAACAATGCTTTCAAATGGCTATGAGAGCAAAAGAAAAATTGAAGAGGAGACAAGAGAAGGTAGTAAGAGGTACAGGAGGTACATCTAGGGGCAAAGGTACCCTTCCAACACAAAACAAATCCAAAGAAGGTCAAGAAGATGCTAGGAAAAGTAAAGAACAAGGGACTAAGTTTAGAGGTGGATGGAGAGGTGGAAGAGCAAATTATAGAGGGAGAGATTCAAATGAATTTGCAGGAAGATGCTATAAATGTGGTGAGTTTGGTCACATTTCTTTTAAGTGTCCTAACAAGTTTAGTGTTGTTGCAAGTGGAAGTGAAAGGAAAGGTGATAAAAGAGTCCAATATGTGCAAGGAGATGAAGAAGAGAGTGTGAGTTCATCAAGCAGACCTGCAAATCCAAAAGTAGGAGAAGCTCTCATGATAAGAAGGACCTTGTTGTAGGGACAAAAGGAAGAAGATTTGAGCCAAAGGAGGAGCCCATTCAGAACCTCATGAAAATTCAAAGGTAAAGTGTATCAAGTTGTAATTTATTTTGGTTCTCAAAATAATATGGTGTCTAGGGAGATGGTAGATAAGTTAAGTCTAGAAAAGATTCCTCATGTAGCACCCTACAAAGTTTCTTGGGTGAATGATAGCCAAAGTTTAGTGGTGAATGAGCAAGCTTATGTGGATTTCCAGAATGGAGAGCACAAGGATAGAGTCCTATGTGATGTATTACCAATGGATTGTTGCCATCTACTCTTGGGAAGGCCATGGCAATTTGATAGGAAGTCTATGTATGATGGTTGGGAAAATACCTACACCATTTGGAAGGACAACCAAAGTTTCAAACTAACTCCTTTGCAAGAGAAAGGGAAGGACAAGGGAAAGTCTAAGGTGGTAATTTTTGGTAAGAAGGAGCCTTTAAGGCTTGAGGACAGTAAGTATGATGTGTTTTCTAATTTGGAGCAGGGTTGTGGCATCAAGACAGCAAGAGAAGTATCTTTAAATAGTGCTATGACAGTAAAAGATATAGTTTTGTAGGAGGCAGAGAAGGAACTCATTCCTAAAATTGATTTGGTTTAAGAAAATAATAAAGGGACAGTAAGAGGGACACCTACAAATTGTGCAATGACAGTGGAAAGTTTATTTTTGCAAAAGACAGAGATGAAACTCATGCCTAGGTCTGATTTAGGCAAGGTGAATGATGAACCATCTGTAGGGCAACATAAGAAACACAGTGGAATGCTAGGAAAGGAGCTCATAAAGCAGGGTGAAATCATCATTGGGACTATTGAATGTCCTATAGTTGAGTGTCATGCTACAAAGCAAGTGATAATTGCTAATGTGGTGGTGAATAAAGTTGCTAATACCTAGGTACATGGTGTAGAAAATGTGGAAGGTTTGAGGATAGTGAGAAAATCACAAAATAAATCAAGAAACAACAGTCTGATCACAGGGCAGAATATGCAAAAGTTTAAGCACAGAGGTGAATATGGAGGTATGCTAATAGGCAAAACAAATTCAAGGGACATTGATCATTGTTTGTTTGCAAGTGTTGGTAAAGGCATACAGCCTAGTATTGACCACATAATAGGGATAAGATCACTTGCAAGTCTGACTGCTAAGTTGAGTCCAACTTCCATGGACACCACAGTTCAATATGTTCAAGGTGCAAGGAAAGTTGTGAGTTCAACATATACATGTCAGGGAAGGAGATTTGTGAACCAATGGAGCCTTCAAGAAGTATGGATACCATGGATTCAAGCACAACTCATGAGACATGAGACTTTTCTAGGGGAGGTGTATGGTGCAAGAGCACCTACACCTCATTCTTCCAATTAGGTTTATTTGATGATGAATTGGATCAGTAGATTCACAAGGAGCATTTTGAGTCTTTTGTCATGGATAAGGTCTAACAAGACCATTAGATTTGATATAGGTTGAGTTTTTTGGGTTTTAGAGTCAAAGTCTTGGAAAATGGTGTTCTTGCACTTAATGAACCTTTGTAGCCTTTGATGGCAATTTAGTAAGATTGTGCAAGGATGGTGTCTTGTTAATGTAATAAGGTTGTTTGTAAGCCATTAGTATGGTTTTAGAGAAGTCTAGGAGTTTCAATGCATTTAAAAAGGTCAAAAGTTAAAACATTGCCTTGTATGGAAAGTGATGGTAACAAGCTTGTAATGGTGTGATTATGCTCCCAACGGTCATTAAACATTTGAAAATTAGTTGCAAAGTTAGTTGGTCATTGGTTGAGCCTGAGGAAGCCTTTAATTGGCTTGGAGTCATCAATTCTAGCATTAGGTGTTGAAGGAAAAGAATTAAAAATAAAGAAACTCAGTTTTGTTTACATTTTTCTTGTTTTTCTCTCATTGTATAGAACTGTACGGGCACATATAGTCAGATTATGAAGTGAAATCTCTTCCAAGTTTTGAATGAATGTATTAACTTTTTTTTGTGTCTGGTTTGAGGGAATTTGGTGGTGATTTGCTTCAGAAAACTTCACTTCCTTGTAAACAGTCAGTATACCCTGTTTTTGAGGGTTTGTGAACTTAAAATGATGTAAAAGGGCCCTTACACTTTTTGTAGCCACTGTAACTTGTGTAAGGGGCCCCATGGAGTCTGTTGTATATATAGAATGCATGACTAGAGCGTAGGGATAGAAATAAAGAGGGTGTGTCTATTGTTCTTAAGTATTTTTTGTGGAGAAAAGCATGTGAATGAGAGGTTTCAATCTAGGGTTTATCAAAATTTGTATGGGATTCTTGTTTTTTTGAACTTTTAAGCATGAGTTAGGTTAAACAACAGTGTTTGAGTTGGTTTTAGGACCTAGAAGATAGTGGATGTGTTAGATTCAATAAACCCTCATGATTTGCACCTAAAACAAGGGTTTTCTGATTTGGTATGTATTGGTCTGTACAAGTGGAATATTCTTGTGGTTTTGGTAGTTTTTGGACATTTTCATTGCTGCCCCAAGGTTTCAAGGGTCTTTGTTAAGTTTGAAGATATGATGCTTTGTAAATTGAGCCTAATTGAGCAACCTAGGCAGGGGGTGTTGTATTGAAACTTATATTTGTCACAAAGGAACCCTATGAAATCTCTTAACATGTTGAAGGACTTGGTAAAAGGTGTTTGAAACTCCAAGGGTTTAGGTTTGTGAGGTGTTTGAAGGGGGCTTATGCCTATTTTTCATGTTTGGAACCCTACAAGGGTTTTGAGGGCGAGTTGATATCTAAAAGATAAGATCCTTTGGAAGAGAGTTTCTTTGTTAATTGTGATTAGTCTAAGGTCGTTTGAATGTGTTCACCACCCTGCTGCATCAAATACCCATAGAGAAAGGGTGTGTAACAATATCATATGATATTGGTGTATGTCTAGCATCCTTAAATTCCTCACTATCTTGTTTATTCGGTCTTGCATCCACTCTTTTTGCACCTAGGATAGAGGATGGAAGGGTAACAAGTGAAGGTTGAGGGTCACTATTATGTATATGGGAATGGGTGTGAGAGGTGTGAGGGATGGAAGAGCTGATAGGTTGGGAAAGAGGCATTGAAGAGGAAAGATGTGCATAGAAATGGATGGAGGGATGAAATGAGGAATAGACATGGTATGGGATGGAGTGGTAGATGTAGAAGTGGCACAACTTAGAGGAGTGATGATAGGTTGGATATAGCAATAAAAGAAATAGGAATAGAGTTGTTGATCTGTGAGTATCTCAAGAGGGATATGATTAGGAGGGAGACCATGTAGAAGGTGGAAGTTGGAGAAAAGAAAGACATAGTAGGTGGCACAATGGGAATGGTAGAAGATGGACCAATAGTAGGAGAGGGAGAGGAGATAGATACACTAACCACAATAGACGAAGCAATTTCAGCACTAACAACTTGCAAGATCTATAATCCATGGGTCTTATTGATGAACACATGGATCATATCAACAAGTTATGTAGGATTTTCAATGTTAGCCAAACTAGCAAGTCTATTTACAAAATATTGGTTTTCCATGAATATCATGGTCATAATCTTACATATTATCCTTAGCATGAGCATCAAAATAAGTTTATCTCATCAAATTAGGTGGCCATGTTAAAGTTTAGATGAGCACTTCTCAATGGAAAATTTGGATCACAAATGGCTCTTGGCATAAACAAAATATAGGAGTCTAAACCTCAAAAGTTACACTTTCAAATTAAAAGTCAAAAATATCAATCGTATATCAATATGAAAATGAAACCCTAATTGGGTAGCCAAGGGTGGATAGGATGCATAAATGAGATGGGAAACAATAACGCTTAAACCCTAAAAGAGGAAATGTATATAAATGGAATAACAATGAAAAGAACATAAACCCTAGCAGGATCTGAAAAAAGGATGTACAATTAGAAAATACAAATATGAAACTATAAAACAATGAGAGTATAAACCCTAAAGTGGTGTATGATATGGCTAGTTCATAAAAAATGTGAAGAAAAATATCATTTCCGTAAGTTTAATCTAGGCTAATCAAATGAAACGTATACAAATAAGCATAAATTAACCTAGATCAAATAAATGAGAATTATGGGAATGCATACTCCAAATTAATTTGATGTATGCTCTAAGAAAGATGTTGAAGATATCTATAATGGAGGCACTAAAATATATTGTTCTAGCACTTTCACATAAGTGATTTGGATCTTTCTTTTGTCTCAAATTCTATGCAAAATTGTGGTCATCTCCAAGTTGAACCTACAACTTTAGGTTGCTTCCATAGGCATGAATCTATTATGAGATCCACAAATCTAATCCTACTAATTATGTCTTCTCTAGTTCGTTTAATTCTCTACTTCCTTCTAGTCATCAAGGACTAATGATATTTTTAAATGTCTTAAAAATTAGATTGCTAGGGGGCATGTTATCTTAGGTCAACCCCCTAGAAAGATTGACTTTACAATTGTGCTACCGATTGACAAGCAAAAGGCAAGTGTGAAAATGTCCTAGATGATTATTTTAAAGTAAATGTTGTTCATTTTAGTGCACCAATTGAAATGATCCTCTTGTAAATGCTCCAAAAATCTAAATGATTCTAAAATGTGAATTAGTTACAAAATGGGTGTCTTTAAATACTACTACATTGCAATAATCATGCAAAACATGTACCAACAAAAAGAGTTAACCAAATTTTGAATTTGAATTTTTGAATTTCAAATATTAGATCTACATATACAAGATCAATCACATGTCCATGTGATTGACCCGAGATAAGAGAATGGTAAGGTTTCTATAGGGAACGAATGTCTAGATATAGAGGATGTAATCAATGCAAAGTGTTTAGGAGAATGTGTAGGACGATCAGATATGTGAGAAAGTGTGTAAATAGGGATCGATGAAGGATCAGAAAATGAGCTCAACTTTACATAAAAATGTCATTTATTAATATGTAATTATATTAAGACATTTTCTCAAAATGAATACAAAATTAAATAGAAAAATTTCACCATTACAAATATACAACTAAGTATTTCAACAACACTTAGTAAACATAGAATATATGTAATTGTGATTATAACTGAGATTTGTTGAAGTATCAACGTCCTATAACCAAAATAAAAAATGGCTAATGATTCCCCTAGCTTCAAGAATTGGAAAAGATTCTTCATCGTGAAAATGTAATGAGTTTATACCAATAACTCGAGACAAACATGCTTTGTACTCCAGAAATATCTGGCATTGTAGACTAACTTCTGACCAAACATTTGCCCTGCTTGTAACGAAGGCAGAATACTTCGATTAATACATTTTCCCTTTTTGACAAATAGCAATATATTTATTCTCTCTCTCCAATTTTACCTCCATTTACAAGCAATGATCTATACAGTGCTTGCTGCTTTATATACAAATTATGTGCCTAATTCCTCAATAGGCTGAAATGACATTAACCAGTAACATAAATGTCATTTTTTAGTTGAAGCACTTGAGACCCTACTTCCTGGCATAACATCGACATTTGAGCCTGTAAGGTTGAAAGTGGATCCAGTGACTAATGTAACTAACGTAGGGATTGGATTGTAATATCTCTCAAAATTTATGAATTTTCCCCGCCCTTTAACAAAGTTACCGATGTTTAGTGATTTAAACCGTAACCATGGGAATCCAAGCCCTTGTAGATACAAATATCAGAATCTAGCAACTGGCAAAAGAATAGATAAAGTAGAAATCGCATTACTCAGAAATAAGGTACTAATGCAGATGTTTATAGAATGTCACACTGGTTGTCCATTGATATTTTGGAAAGAATTTATGCCCAATGGAAATACTTACATAAGTCAACTTTCAGAGTGCTTGTTATACTTAAGTACAATGCGAATCGTAACAGATACAGATGAATAGCTATGGTACAAAGCAAAGAATCATTTGCTTCCCTAAAATTTGGCCTCCCATTATGGTCTTCTGTATTTGCAACTGACTTCCCACTTCCCAGCTGCCAAAATTCTCTTCTAATTTTGCTAATTTTACAGATGTTGAATACCAAAAAAATATGAATACAACTGTGGCCCACAGTCGTTCATTGTCAACTTTTGGAAAAGTAAAGAAATGTAATTTATCAGAACCATCTTTTGCCATTCTTCAAATTCTTTACTTGCATTACTAACTCTTCCCGTTTCGCTTCAACTTCAGCAAACTGAAGGCTCATTCGAAAATAGCGCTCACGCATATCCTTTAACTCTGTCTCGAGAGAAGAAGTCGTTCGCTTATATCGAGTAAGATCATTCACCACTTGATCAACACTTCCAAAGTTCTGCAGGGCAGCCACATGAACATTTTGCTCATGGCCCAAAAAGCTGTAAAAACCAAACAAGTTCAGAACATGTAATCGTTTAATACAGCTAAGCAGAAAACCAATATAACTTTTATATTGATATAACAGCAACCATTTATGAATCTTCTTATGCTAACCTGTATTGTCTATTATTGAGAAGTCTAGAATTACATATTATCGATTCCAGTTTACAGTTTCAATGAAGGAAGATACACACATCTTTTGTATTGAAATTGAAAACAAAAACCTAAAACTGGCACATTCCCTATTTTTTGTATGTGATGGTTTTTATAGACAATGCTGAACTGTTTAAGTTGTTAAGTCCTTGGTACTGTGTAATTCAAATATGAGAAAGTAGCAGAAACATTTGTGCAATCGTAGATTCTTAAAGAGTTAAAAGTTGTTTAAGTCCTTGGTACTGGACGGATTTCCCATGGACCTCATAGAATTTCAGACATGAAAATGTGAAATGAGAACATATGGAAAACTGAATGGAATATCAAAGTTTTGGGAGAAAAAATAATGCCCTTTTAGAAGTTGACATGTGGAAGAACTGGACTTGGCAAAATAAGAAGACACTAAGATCAAGTGGTAAACAATTATATAACTTAGTAAATAAAGTAGCATTGCTGTGTTAATTTATGAGATGCCAATGGAGATTCCATTTCCCTTGCTCAAGGCTTCAAAAACAATTTAATCACCTTTGATAGCAAGTGTTTAACCGATGCTTGTCCATAAATTTCTTACAAAACAAACGTTGTACAAGCTTAATTGTATTAAAATGAATATGACCAGTAAAGCTAACATGATGGTATTTTTTAAGCTTTGTTTTGAATTTGGGATCATGCATAGAGAGGATCAGGTCCTTTTGCTCAAAATGAGGAATTTGCTTACGTAACGTCTAGACACTGTTCAAAGTGGACTAGGCATGCAAAGGTTAAAAAAAATCTCATACATTTAGAAGGAAAAACAAAAAATAGAATAATTTGGAATGGCTCCATTATTTGAGAGAAATAAAATTGCAGTTCTGAAAAACATTTTGAAAAAAACAACCCTTCAAATGTGAGAGGGAGTGATCAGCTTATATGAGACAAGGCCAAATCAAAAATCTCAGTTAAAGACATAATTATTCCTTTCCAAAAAGCTGAGGAGGAAGGAAGACAATTTTCGGCCAAGAAGTGTGACTCTAATAAAAAATTATCAGATAAACATTCAAATACAGTTGGACTGCTACTAGCATAGTATACAAACTCAACGAGTTCTCAGTGAGTAGTAAGATTATTGGTCGGCCAAGTACTCCCAAGAAAAACTCCTACTGGCTTAGTTTTCAGCAAGTCACAATCTCCAAACTCAGTGATTACTTGCTGAAACTTGGCAAGTCTATGCAAAAAACATGCTGAATGCAGAACAGGTAAGCCTACCAAAAACATAGCATAGATACTATAAAAAATAATTTTTTGCCTTTTAAAAGTTATGAAAATGGTGTGCAGCATAAAAGTCTGGATTTTCAAAGCTCTTCATTTAGGCTTGGTGGTAGGGCTCCACGCCTTGACCCCACCCTGTACTGCAATAAGCAATGCACTAAGGGCACTAACCCTAGACCCTACGAGGGTGCTGCGCCTCAACCCCACTAGGGGCATTGCCCCCAAACCCTGCCACACTTATTTGATATATTTTGTTGCAGTATTTTGAATAAAATTTAAGTATTTTTAATTTGCTGAGGTTTTGCCAATTCAGAAATTTAATTTCTGCCGAGTCTGAGTTTGCAAACTATGGCGAGTAGCATGGAAATGCAGTTTTGTTGCAGGGTCAAAAACAGCACAAGGGAGTAATTTAAGTGTGATATTTTTACATATTTGGATTCCTCTTAAAACATAGTGTAATTTCAAAACAAGTGGCACCTCATCTTGAATCTATAAGCAAAAGTTTGACCTCTACAATTTACAGGATTGGGTATTGGTGATGGGATCAGCCACAAACAAATGTCACATAAATTCAACTGAGGTTGAATTCATCTATGATGGATGAGGGCGAAAGATGGAAATTCAACTGCGGTCACATTATCTCATATGGAACAAAATGGCAAAACTGAAAGTTCATCTAACAACTTAATATGATTTTCCTTCCTCAACACATGGAAGATGTTTCTTTCCTTCCTAGTCAATTCATTGATCCAAACGGGATACTGATAAGGTGAGGAACAGGAACTGAAAGTTTTCCCAAAAATGTTCAAGTGTGTAAGCACTCATTCCATGACAGTCGAAACCATCAGTTTCCACAGAGGCAGTTTTGAAAGCATCAGTGACGGTTCTGCAACCACTGACGCAATTCTGTAAAACAAGCATCAATCACAACACCATCGAGGTTACCACAGTGCCACAGCGTTTCACAACAAGAAGCGGTAGTTTGACCACATGAAACCATAGTTCCACCAAGTCTCGGGGACGGGGACGGGGGGACGGCAGGGGACGGGTCTCGGGGGCGCGGGGGCGAGGGACCTAAATTTGGGGACGGGGAGGGGACGGCGGGGGGACGGCGGCGGGGGGGCGGCGGCGGGGCGGTGCGCTGAAATACATATAGTACTTGAAAAATTAGTTATAAAAAGATGTATAACTGTAAAAGCCTAAGGAATAAGTAAATTTTAGAGTTTAAACACATTGCAATGATTTCATTGAACTAGTGAACATTGAAACAATGAAAATTAAAATGAAAATATACTTGTAACTTGTAAGTTGTAACTTAAATTTTAAATTTTAATAGACATTGTGATTGGAATGAGAACTAGTTGTTTCATAATTTGAATTTCAAAATTTCATAGTCATGATTCATAATTACAATCAAGTATCAAGTTATCAACACAACAGTGTTCAAACTTCAAACTTCAAAAACAAAATAGACTAAAATTACTAAATAGTAAATACTAAATAGCTAATGGCATGATGCCTCTAATGATCTAATCATCTCCAACTCCAAGCTCCATGCCAATCTCCTCATCATCGGAACCATCGGACGAGGACCCCAAATGCTCAAGCTCATCTAAACCAATACCAACCAGCCCTATCTGTGTAGCATCCTCATCTATCTGTGCTGGCTCTTCTGGCTCTACATCCCATCTGGCTGCTGGACTCTCCTTGTATGTAGTTGTGCTGCGATCAATGAGACGTAAGGCACTATGGACAGCCACAAGCTTCTCTGCCCTCCTAGAAGTGAGCCTGTTCCTCTTAACAGAGTGGATGAAGTTATAAGTGGACCAGTTCCTCTCAGAAGCAGAAGAACTAGAAACTTGGGACAGCAAACGAATGGCTAGAGTAGTAATCAAAGATCTAGGCCCATGCATAGTCCACCACAACTTGGGGTCCTCCTGTGACATAGTCTCCAAATCTACTTTGGCTGCCTCTGAATATCCCCAAAGAGTAGCAAATTTTGTCCACTCAGTACGAAGCAAGCTGGCCTCTATAGGATCATAAATTTTGTCAATGGCCTTCATGAACCCTTCCTTCACCTCAACATCCTCAATAGGTGTCACTCTACCGGGACGTGGCACATACCACTTTGGGTTCAATGCGTAGGCAGCCATGTGTAAGGGAGTGTTGAGTTTCTCCCATCTATGCTGAATGATTGGATAAATATGCTCGGTGTAAAATTGCATTGTGGGGTCCTTCTCTCGCACTTTAGCCTTCATTTGATCAAGCATGGAATCAATGCACTCGTATACCTCTCCAAGGGAAGGTGCATTAGAATCCCCAAATCTAATAACTTTGACGACAGGCTCAATGATGGAGACAATATATTTGGCATCAGCCCAAAAAACATCATTCTTCACCACCTCCTTAACCCTCAATCCCTGCTGTGTCTTCGACTCAGGCCATCTGTTCCATTCTGCTGTCATTACCATTACTTGCAATGGCTCTTGCAACTCAAGCATCCTCTCCAAGAGAATAAAGTATGATGCATATCGAGTCTCTACAGGCTTCAGGAATTCCTTCTTGGAGAAGGACCTGAAAAGTGCATGTGAATGATGATGGTTGTAGATAAACATCTGCACATCTCTAGCATCACTGACAATAGATTTGATCCAGCTGATTTTACCCATGTCCTTAAGTGCATTATTCATAGCATGCACACAACAAGGAGTCCAGAAAATATGTCTATAGGTTGCCTCAATCAACCTCCCTGCAGCTCTGCACACATGGGCCGCATCTGTCACTACCTGCACCACATTTTGTGGCCCAACCTCCTCTACAGCATCCTTGAGGATCTGAAACTGATAATGGGCATCCTTGCTATGCCCTGAACAATCAATAGCCCTAAGGAAATAAGGGCCCGCTACAGATGTGACGATGATATTGATGAGTGGACGATGCCTAATGTCCGTCCACCCATCCATGACTATGCTGCATCCACTTGTGACCCAGGTTCTCTTCATCTTCTCCATCAAAATATTAATCTTGGAATAGTTTTGATCCAAGATTGTTGTCCTCAATTTATTCTCCCCTGGTGGCACATATGATTGTCCTGCCCTTATTATTTTTGACACAGCTTCCTTATAATAAGGAGAGCGAGCCACGTGGAATGGAATGCCATTGGCAAAGAAGAATTTGCCAATGGCATCATCTGCCTCATCCTTTGCCTGCACATTGAATAAACTTGCTATAGGTTGTGAAGATGCCATCTTACGTTTCCCCCTAGGCTCTGCTAAACTTGAACTGAACGGATTTGGTGGCCTTTGACTCTGCAAAGTAGAAGTAGACACTGCTGAAATATGATCACCCATGTAACTCTTATGTTGCAATGTAGCAGATGTAGGCACTTCATCCTCATTACAACCCCATAATTTTAAAATTTCAGCCCTGTACTTCAAATTATTTGCCACAACTTTGCATACATCTACACCTTTGCCTCAAACAAGAAGAAAATGTGCATTAGTTCTTGTAATGCTGCCAAACCATGTAAGCTTACACATGTGACACTTCCATAATCTAGTGCCCTCAGTTGCCCCAGACTTTGCTGCTATCTTGGATGCAAATTGTTTTAAAGGTTTTTTTGGATCAAAGGGGCCCTTGGCCCATTCTTGAAGGAGTTCTGAAGGGCAGCTATTAACTTTACTACCAATGGAACTTGTGGTAGTTTGAGTATTTGAGGCTGAGCCATGTTGTTCTTGTGGTTCAACTTCACCCTCAGCCTCCCCTCCTATTTGAAAGTCGGGATCATGATCATCTGATGAATCATTTGCACTTTGAATGTCTGGTTCATCATCACTTATGTTGTGTGAACTCATTATGATGATTATGCTGCAAAAACAATGTTAAAAAATAAAAAATAATCAGACTTATGATGTAAACAAAAAAAAATTAAAAATCAAACCTATAAAGTTACAAGTATATACTAAAAGTATAAAAGAGTCAAGACTAAAACAGTAAAACTTAGAAAGAAATGTGGTCTCATGAATTGCAATATTGCTGCTTGCAAGATATACAAGCAGGAAAATCAAAATGTGGAAGCAGAGGCAAGGCATGTGAACTATTTCAGTTTGACAGAATGCTGGCAAGTGGCAATTGAATGCATGAAGAGTAAAAGTGTAAAACAGAAAATGTGGAAGCACAGGCAACTGGCAAGGCATGTGAATTGTTTGACGACTGAAGTCTGAAATCAAAATGAAAATGTGGAAGCACAGGCAAGGCATGTGAAGTTTGAACTGTTTGATTGTTCAATTTTTTTTTTTTTTTAATTTTTATTTATTATTAATTTATTATGCCTCAATGTGGAAGCACAGGCAAGGCATGTGGACTGTTTGATAGAATGAAAAAATGTGGAAGCACAAGCAAGGCATGTGAATTGTCGAACAGTTCACATGCCTTGCCTGTGCTTCCACATTTTAATTTTATATTTTTCATTCTAATTTCTGTCAAACAGTCCACATTTAATTTTATATTTTTCATTCTAATTTCTGTCAAACAGTCCACATGCCTTGCCTGTGCTTCCACATTTTGGAAGCACAGGCAAGGCATGTGGACTGTTTGATAGAATGAAAAAATGTGGAAGCACAGGCAAGGCATGTGAACTGTCGAACAGTTCACATGCCTTGCCTGTGCTTCCACATTTTAATTTTTTGATTTTCATTCTAATTTCTGTCAAACAGTCCACATGCCTTGCCTGTGCTTCCACATTTTGCAAGGCATAATAATTTAATAAATTAATAATAAATAAAAATTAAAAATTAAAAATTAAAAATTGAAACTCATATGAAACTTTGAAAAAAATTTAATTTAATTTTTTATTTTCTGGAACGGGCGCCTCAAAGAGGTGCCCGTGCATGGACTGCAACCAGTCCATGCGCGGGCACCTCTTTGAGGCGCCCGTTCAACAGTGTCGTGGCCTCTTTGAGGCGTCCATTGAAATTTCAAATGCTTGGCGTTTATAAAATAAAAATGCTATAAAAAAATGGAAATCTGAAAGACTGAAACCTACCTGGTTAGCAAAAATTCGCTTGAAGGTTAAGACTTGCAGACTTGCAGTGGAATCAGTTTTGGCTCCTATTCTCAGTCTCCCGCCGGTTGCCAGTCGCCACAGTGAAAAATGAAAATGAAAATTGCTCAGCTCATGTAAAAAATATATTCATTTATAAGTTATAACCTAAACTATGTAAATTTTTAATTTTCTTTAAAAAATCATTATTTTATAGGGGACGTGGGAAACTTGGAGTCTTGGAGACGCCCAGAAGACTCCGAGTGGAGACGCCCAGAAGACTCCGAGACGCCACGAAGTCTCCTTTTCAGGGAAACGTTCAGGAGACGGCGGAGGGACGGGGAGGCGGCGGGGGGACGGCGGGGGGACGTTTCCCTGACGTCTCCGAGTCTCGGAAACGTCCCCGTCTCCGAGACGGCCCATTTTTCGGGGGGGACGCGTCCCCGTGGAACTATGCATGAAACAGTAACAGTAACCAAAATGAATAGACATGACTCTTGACATTCCAGAATCCACTTGGATGCTTCCAATGCACAAGAAGATGATTCCAAGTCTAAAAGAAGGGGTTGAGAAGTCAGAAAAGAACTCTTGATAATTAGAAGTGTGAAACACCATTTTTTAGCACCAAAACACAGTTCCAGTCACAGTGAACCAGATAGAGGGCTGAAGCAGACATTGAAGTTGTAATTACTAATTCCTCCTTTTGTACTGTTTTACAAGAATACGAAGAGATGGAAGTGCTATTGGAACCTACCAATCTAGGTTTTCTTCTCCAAATTGGTTGTTTCAAAAGTGAAAAACTCAAGTGTTAAGTGTGTGTTTCTGCTTTGCACTACTTTCCAGGTTTTATGAACATAGTTCAGCTTCCAAAAGGGATAAGCACAATTCTAAACAGAGCATGATAACAATTGTGGTGACTTAAAATCCACAAGACATAGTTTTGTAGGCAATTATAGATCACTCAGATACTCATCTTCTAGTCTAAATACACCAATTGGGGTATGCATTAGTAACTTCTTCCTTATTGGGAAGGTAAGAAGAATGTTGTAGAGTAACTTTGTTCTAAGAAATTATAACGGAAGCTTAATCTATGGAGGATCATTATTCTTTTGTTACAAAACTAATAATAATAGAATCAAGGAATATTAAGCTCTTCTAGCAGGTTTGGGAACAACGTTCTCTGAAAATTTAAGAAAGCTGATAGGAGAAGATGATTCTGTGGTAGTAATCAATGCCTTCCAAAAAGGGTCCTCTCCTAGTTGCAGATTCAATCAGTGTGTAGAAGAGGTGACAACGTTAAAAGAGAAGTTTGCAGAAATCAGTTTTCATTATTGGAGACATCATCTGAATATTGTTGTTGATTACTTGGCTAATATGGGTATAGAGCAAGAGCCTAAACAGCTGTATATAGTCATCTTTTCAGTTCTTGGAGAGACTTAAATAATCACCTTTGTATTAAGCCTCTAAGAATTCTGATGTATATGAAGCATAGGTTATGGGCATGGTTTGTTACAAGGAAATGGTGTTTTTTCTTGTCAATTAATTGTTATTGTGAGGTGATGATGTTAAGGAGCTTCATGTTCCAGTTGAGAAAAATAATTTGCATTTATTATGAGGATTATTTGCAATCCTCCATAAGATGCAGGATTGTGTGTAGTCATACCTTACACTGTGACTCTAGTGGATTGGTAGATATCTCGGTTCTTTCTGAATCAAGAAGGGCTTCAGCTTCTCGTGGGAAGTAATGGTATTAAGAGGCCATGCATGGCATCATGTTTATCTGTTGGTGTATTGATCTTATGGAATGTGTGAAGGTTGTTAGTGGTATCTGTCATTTGCAAACTTGGTGTGTCTTCTTGCAAGTGGTGGCATCTTACTTGCACTAGCTGGCATTGAAAGAATCATAGCTCCAGTGAGGTTAAGGAACAAAAGCTTCCTGGCTCTAATACAGATAGAAGATAAAAGGAAAAAGCACATTTTCTCATGTGAATGGAACATGGCTTTAGGGTTTGTAAAATGGGTTTTGGAAGAAATGCATTTGGATGCAAATAATCAGCTAAAGCTGGCTGTTTGAGGAGATTTTGTCTCCAATCCTGCATTGTTTGGTCCTAATGCTAACCTTAAGATTATGCATGTTGAAGCTTTTTCCCCCTGACTAGTTTAGGAATATGGATGCAGCACAGAACGAAAAATCGATTTGGGTTACCAAGGAAGGTGGCTGCCAAGGTATTGAAGGGAGCAGAATCAGTGAGTTTGCCAGCACTGAAGGGCAGTCAGGCAAAGCTTTAAGAAATGTGTCGAGAGCTAGGTGTTCTGTGTCAGTTTGTGGTGATGTTAGTAAGTTTCTTGCAAGGTTGTGCATTTCACATAGGAATGGACAAGTGGAGGTAAGCATTGACTACATGATTCTTGTCCTCTATGGTGGTTCACTTCATAGGGCTCACCACCATAAGGAGCTGTGTTATGGCATTTACTTTCACTCTCTTGCAGGTGCATACCAAGGAAAGAAGGTTTTAGAGGATGCTTCTGGAACAGCAAGCTGGTCAGTGTTTGTCAAGGCAAGAGATGATGCAGCAGTGGGGTGAGAATGATAGGATCTTGTGTAAGGATGGAGCTGTAGATAGGTTTTGTGTTTCTAAGATTATAATTTGTATGTATGTTTTGGCTTTGTTTTGCAGCTCTTGTATTGGTAGCATGCCTACCTTGTTCCAAACTGTATGTTTTTTGTTTTCCTGCTGGCAATGCATAATGCTGCAGTTTTGCTTGCTTTTACAAACTAATATTGTTAGTTGTTAACTCTGCTATTGTGTACTGCTGGAACGATGCTCAAGGGTGGTGACCCAATAGAACTCCAATTAACTTATAAAAAAATACTTATGAATAATATTATACTAGTATAAATATCTTAAATACATCTATCTAAATGACACCAAGAGATCAGTCATGAGGTGCCTATTCATCCTAAATAACTTCAAGACTAATATGTCTTAACATATTTACTCCATAATAGATGTATTTAAGATATCTATACTAGTTTACTCCATATTTAACTACATAATTATTCAAACATATTACTTACTCTTTTATTTATGACGTATATTACTAATTATATTTTTATTTACTAAAGCACATAACTATTTACTATTTTATTTACCAAATTATATAATGATTTCAATAATTTATTTCTTACTATTTTTACTATTCCATATTTTATTTTATGTTGTTTTGCTTTTTTTTTTAATTATAATAAATATTATATTTTTATATGTAACATTGTTTTTTATAAACTAAATAAAATCTACTTACACTGTATGTTAAAATATATTTTAAAATTTGAAAAAAATTATTTACAGCATATTTACATCTAGTTATTTTAAAATATTGTTTACAATTTTATTTGTTAAAATATATTTTAAAATTTGAAAAAACTAAATTTGAAAAAAATTATTTACAGCATATTTACATCTAGTTATTTTAAAATATTGTTTACAATTTTATTTACGAAAGTGCATGGTTATTTACTATTTTACTTCCTAAAGTACATAGTTATTTCATTAAAATTGTATTACTCACCATAGTTAAATGAAAATAACCATGCACACAAAAAAAGCTACACAATCTCCAGAAGCCTTTACAAATTTGAAATTTATGATTCAACAATAGGGGAGAGGGGTCCATAGGGGAGAGGGGTCCATAGTGGAGCGGGGTCCAATAGTGGAGATAGAAGTAGTCCTCAGTGGGCCCATAGTGGAGCACCTTAATATCCAATTGCAAAACACTTTTTATCCATAAAGTACACAAACTAACAAATCATGTGATGCCACATCAGCTCACCAATAAAACATGACTAAGTGCACCACTATCAGTCTCACTTTTTTTGGGGGCTTTTTTGGATGCCTCAACAAAAAGCATGCTGATGTGGCATCATATTTGATGATGTGGCTCTAAAACAAAATATAGAAGCACGTGAGTTGCCAAATAAATTGTTGTACAAAATTGGCAGTGATTTGAAATTTCCATGTAGGATTTTGAGAAATGCGAAGTTAGGGTGCTCCACTATAGGCCCCTCTCCCCTAGCCACACAATTTTTCTCCAAAAACATTTTACAAATTCATTACATGGACTGTAGAGATATCATTTCTTTAATCATGTACAAAGACAATAATTTTATAAAGCTATTAATCTTTTCTATGTCAATCATACATTTTATTTGTTTGGTATTTTTGTATGTCAAAATAAAAAGTTTGTGCTGTCCCAAATCCTTAAAATTTAATAGTTTTTGTTAACACACTCACACCATTACCCTCCACCCCTTGCTACCACTGTAGTTACGCCTCTCAGCATTAATTATATTATTATTTAGTAATATTATATTTCTAGATTTTTACAAACATTTTAATATTTATTATTATATTAAAAATTAAAATAAAATTCTACTCAAGAATTAAAACCTAAATAATACTTCATGCAGCTGGGTATGCAAGTTGATTTATTTTCTTTTAACTTTTGCTCCCATATAAATGAAATTAAATAACCATGAAACACATGCACAAGAACAAACATGTGGCCTCAAGTACCTATATTTGACGACAACATATTTTGTGAAAGTTTTTTAATATTTAAAACTCCATAAATTAAGAAATAGACATTGATACATCAAAAACAATTGACAAATTTGAAAGGAAAATGTAAGTATCATAAACAAATAGCAGGATCTCGAAGTCATTTACATGCCTAGAGCCACCATTAAAGGTTAAAACACCTCAACAAAAGTGCCAACTGCAGCCATTAATTTTCAGGGGGCATGTTTGACAGAGAAGCCCATGGTGGCATCTTTTTCATCAAGGGGTCCAAACTCTATGGATCCGGAAATCCTAAAGTCAGACATGATAGCACAACCAATACTGCAGCTAACATTTTTGCAGTTGATGTACTTGCAGAAATGACAGTGCAACTAGCACTCCATATCTATTTAATGCTAATATGTCTAACATCAATTACCCCTAGGCTATAGTGGGAGATGATTCTTCTTCAGCATCACTTTCAAAATCTGAAATTGGACCATTGAGACAATCTTTACAGCATCAGCATCTTCATATTAGAAAGAGTACACATTCTAAGCCTCAATCTTATGTATTTTGATGGTAATCATGCTCATTTGAGAGAGCATAGATGGTACAATGTTGTTGATTTTGGGTGCATTGATGCTGGATCATAGAGCTCCTTAGGCTTGCTTTAAAAACTTCTTACATATGTGTTTCCTCAACTATGAGAGCATTAAGCTGTCATCTCTTATGATTTCTCTATTGCATTTGATGGATGGGTGGTCTTGTGTATCAGTTAGTTTGCTTCCTAAAGGTGGTTCTGGAGGATGCTGGAGTTTAATCCTCCAAAGAGAACAAACTTCAATTTTCTATTGGAGTTTATTTATCTGAAGGATTTTGGATTTATTGTCTTTTCATGATCAATATATTGATTTGAGACTTGTTTCAGAATCACGAAAGGTGGATATGATCACGGTTTGTTTAACTAGTGATGATTTTAGTGTTGAACTAGCGATGATCAAAATATTTGGTTTCAGTTCTTTTGGCATGGTCTATACTCTATAGATCACGCAAGTTTTGAAAGCTCAGGAACATGGTTTAGGAGCATTTGGTGATAGACATAATAGCTGGATAACTTTTATGGATGGTATGTTCTCGGTGCTTTGATCTAGGTCGTTTGCACACATCTTTCAATCATGCACATTTGGGAGCTCACTAGGAGCATTTGGTGATTGATTGTTGATCATATAATAAAAATCCTACATTTTTGCTGTCATTTTCTTGGAGAATTGTTTAGATAGGCAATTTTAGGACTATAACACTGAAATCCATTGTTGGAACGATTTGAGCATATGCTGCATCTAGAAATGTTTGATGATCGAAGTGTGATCTGATAATTCTCAGTCTACCCATTAAAAGGTGAAGAATCACATTTGGAAGAGCACCTGTTTCATCTGCTTTCATCTACCATAACAGTTATTTAGCCTTTGCAACATTGTAACATTATGTATACATTATCTAGATAGGTAGTTGTTACTAGATAGTAGATAGCAGAGCATAGATGTAGTTAGTGGCAGATAGAGTTAGACAACCATCCATCTCCCTTGATAGAATGCCATGTACAAAATGTACAAAGTAATAAAGTTTTCTTCTAGTTCTATTATCTTTCCTCAGTGTCAGTCTCTAGATCTCATTTATCATTTCTAAATCATTGTTTAATATTGCTTCCCATGTAGCACATCTAGATTCTGCCAATTTAGAGTGTTGTCTCCCAAATATATTTTGAGATCCCAAACGGTGCTAATCTGGAACTTGCTGACTAGGAATGAGTAGCTATTAATGGGCAAACCTAATTCATAAAGGACTAGCCTTTAAGTTTCCAAAACATAAAAAAAATTAACCAATTTCAGTATAGTTAAAATTTGGCAAAAGCTAATTTTAGGGTTGTGAATTTTGCCAAATCATACTCACTAATGTCGCAAAAAATCAATGCTGGTTTACATTACCTAAGTCCTCTTATCAAAGTATATGCCGAGAATGGGATAGAGACCGTGACCAAGTTATGGTTGGTCTGAAGTTGAGTTCAAGATTGGCAAAGGTTTAACACTAAAATATCATTGCCAAAAACCATATCTCATGAAGGTGGTGCATCTCCCAATGCTTGCTTTGGCAACATACAGAGCTGCAGACCATGTTGTCAAATTGTTGATGGCAAAGGAAGAAATCTCTCCAAGACACAAGTCAGGCTACATAAATAAGCTCCAATGCTAGAGTCACTATCAAAGTTGCTTCTTCCTCAAAACAAGAACAAGAAAAGCTGAACAGCTGCACCAAAATTGCCATGACACATCAAAGTCTTGCACAAGGTTGTTACAAGCTTCACCACAACAGGTCCATTGAGATTATCTATCACAATTGTTGATCCCTATGAAATTTATTTTTACAAAATAATAAAATCAAATTCAGTTAGCAATTTTGGCTAAAATAGGAGCCTTAGTTACGAGGTTCAGCAGATTTAATGGTTGAAAACTCAAGATTCATCAAATATTTTAAATGCAGAAATAAGTTCAAGTGGTTTGGAAGATAACTTTGGGTCATGGCAACTATGTTTGGATGTCGAATTTTTATCCATCAATAAATGGGTTTCTTTTTCCTTCATACTTCCACGAACTTGATTTTCAAATATTTTATATTAACTATCTCCAGTGCTTTGCAGAGATATCACAGATTTTATCTTTAACATCTTTGAGCCTATTTATTTCATGATCATCTTCCATCTGATGGATGAAGGTGGCCTTTTGCTACTGCACCAGCGATTAGTTCCCTCTAAGATATCACACTTGCATATGGAACTTGGAAGTGTGCTCAAAATGTTTGCATTTGCTATATTTTGATAACAGCCTTCCTCCAAATGTTTGCATTTGCTATATTTTGATAGCAGCCTTCCTCCAAATGTTTGCATTTGCTATATTTTATAACAGCCTTCCTATAATATAAATTCTAGTTAAATCTTTGCGAATTTGTCATTCAGGATAAAGCATAAATATCACTTAGTAATATAATCTACGGTATATCAATACTTTAATTGGAATATAAAGGAAGCTCTAGAAGGCCATGTTTATGGATTTAACTTTTATAGACTACTAATATGACGTAATTTATAATTCTTAACATATATTTGTAAACTCCTTAACAAACATTTGATATCACAATAATATCAGCAAATTCTACTAATATGAAATATGTATTAGAAAAACAATTATAATTACAAATTTTAAATTATTAAAAGAAATAAAGGCATTTTATTAAAACCTGTGATTTATTTTTATTTACTTAGTTTTTAAAATGCCTAGTATCTTAATTCGAACTTGTTTAAGACATTTATGGCTTAATTTTTTCATGGACATTATTTGGAATTTTATGTCTTCTGAATTCAAACAAGAGCAGGAATTTAATGATATAGATAGGACTGGGGAGCTACCTTCGTTTCTTTCCATCAATAATTCTAGTCATCTTGACAGCAAGCAACTCTGTAGGACAAGTAGTGAATGCTAAAAATGGTAAATGAATATAGTATGTCAGTTGAGGAAATCATCCTAATTAAGACAAATTCACATTTATACTATATCAGTTAGTGAAAACCTTGCTCCAAAGCAGGCTTTGTGTGGACTTTTCTTGCATGATCAAATCCCAGTGTACTGTGTGTCACTTATAAGACACAGGACCCTGAGAGTTGGGAATCCATGTGAATGCATGGAGAGATAGACTTAGCTACTACAAAACAGATCATTTGACTTCTTAAAGACTCGCCTGAAGGGGTACCTTTTATTATGAAATGGTTAATAAAGAAGAGCAAAGAATTCCTTTGTGGCACCATAGGGCGTCTGATGGATTTCACAAAGCATACTTCTTGAGTGTGCTTTTCTGAGATATTGATGGAAAGCTCTTGCGATGTACAGATCAGTGGTATCAAATTCATTTTATGTTGCCAATATTTTACATACATACATGTGGCACTTGGGCATTCTCTGCAAATTTTGTTCGAGCAGGGACTTTTGGATGTGTTTGACTGATGAGGATGGCAAGCAAAGGTACCAGAAGACGGGTACTGGTACTGGTACAGGAGATAGGGATAGGCACTGGTACACCATTTTTAAAAAAGGTCAGAATGGGTACTTCGAGATGGCATACATATATATATAAAGAATCTTAAATAGTAAAATGTTCAAAATTAAAAATAAAACTAACATTTAAAAGTATTGAAATATATTAGTTGTAATATAATCTTTAAAGAATTTTAAATACTATAATGTTCAAAATTAAAAATAAAACTAACATTTAAAAGTATTGAAATATATTATTTGTATTGATATTTGATTAAAAAATCATCATCATTAAAATAAAAATAAAATTAGAACAATTATTACCTAGAGATGACAGAAACTAGGAAGGGAATCCCATTATTTTAGAAAACAATTTATGGGGGACCTTGGAGATGACTATATTTTTGATCAATTGATAAAACTTCAATGCATGCACATATTTTAAGCCTTATTATTGTTTTGGTTCATATTCTTACCTATTTGGGATTAAATAAAGAAATTTCCTACCACCAAAAAAAAAAATTAACTTTTATTAAAAAATAAAAAAATTACAAGTCTATTAGTGTATTTGTTTAGTTTTTTTTAATTTTGTCAACCACATATCAGCACTTTAAGAAAAACCAATGTAATTTATGTGATATATCTAAGAAACCTCTACTGGAAGTTTCCTTATTTTCAAGCAATACTTCTAGAAAATGTACAGGAGACACAAAGAAGCTTCATCTAACGTCTCCTAATGTCTAGAGATGTCTCCATATAGGTCTCTAAGATAAGGACACGTTTCCAATAAGAGAGACGAGTACCAAGGGTCAGGGTACAAATCTTTCGGTAACTGTTGTCACTTTGTGCCCACCCTTGTATTTCCCATCAATTATAACCGATCCGAGAAATCTAAGAGTTAATCATGCTCAAATATACCTCTAGTAGTTGTTGTTTCCCTTTCACATTCTTCAATCAAATATCCATTTGAAAAAATCCCATAAACAACTGTCTGGGGTGTTTTCTCCTTCAGGTCCCTAGCAGGTCACGAGCCCTGATGGGAATCTAGAGCCATATTCCAAGTTTTGAGTCCTTTCTGCTTCTTGCTCTCCACTTCTTCAAGTTCCAATTGAAACTTGAAACCTAATGGCCAAGTTCCTTTCGCTTCTCGCTACCTGCTTCTTCAAGTTCCAATTAGAACCTAGAACCGGACAAGAACTTGGAACCTAGTTCCTAATTCCAAGTTCATTTTGTCTCCTGTTGTTCATTGAAATTCTTGAGTTCCAATTTCGACTTGTCACGAGGCCAATGCTTGTCAGATCATTCCTTCTTCATGCCCGAAGGTTCCAAGTGTTTTCTCAAGCTCGATGCCCACCAGATCACTATCTATTGCAGGCACTAATTGTGGGTTATTTTGCCCTTTTAGTGTCTTCCAAACCCTAACTTCCATGCATATATCTAGGAGTAGATAAATAGAGAGTTGTGTGAAGTTCCTTAGTGATTTTTATTTATTCTTTGTGCAATCCTAGGCAAAAAGAAACACAATCTAGTCTTGGTGCATCACCACCACTTTCAATTTCTACATTTTTCTCTTCCCTTTTCCTCTGCAAGTTGATAGAACACTCTACATCTAGGTTAGAAAGGAAGTTGGCCTTCTCAGAAGGTTTATCTCATTTGCAAGGTCCCACACCTTGAAATCATCCCCATGTTTCACTAGAATAATGGACAGCAAGTTCGATAAGGGTGCAATTCCAAGTGACAATAGTTTCTAGCATGCCTGATGGGACCAAGTTCCATGACCTCTACAACATCCACTAAAGGATTTTGGTGTGTTCTTTGGTGTATCTTGTCTTTCAAGGTAGTTTCTTCAACACCATGACGACTCTATTGGTCAAATTTATTGGTTCAAGAAGCCCAAGTTCTTAGGACCTTCAACCAATGACTCAACAATCAAATTATGATGACTATGTTGTTAAGTACTCAATTTTCTAGTTGAGAAAACCTATTACTCTAATTTGAGCATTTTCTGAGTATTTTTTGGCTTTCCTTATGCTTCAATATGTCAAAATATTATGGACATCATGCTTTTCCCCTCCATTCCATGAAATTGCAAATTTTACACCTCCCTATTAGTATTACCAAACTAGGAATGCTCCTAGCTTTATCCCAAATAGCCTTTCTAAAGCAGGTTATCAACACTTTCCTAGTGCTTGCCTCTCACCCACCCCTGCTCAGCCTTCTTGGCAACCTAACCATTCTTATTATCAGCCCTAAGAGGCCTTTTTTGCTCACAACCAGCATGTTTATCCTCCAAGTCAGCCCCAAAATATGAATAGCTTGGAAAATGTTAGCATCAAAGATATAATATTAAACTTCCAAGAACAGTTAAAAGATGTTGAAAAGGAGTAGGAGTATAACTTGTAGCAGGAAGAGCTAAGAGCTTTCCCATCAAACTTATTTTCACCAACAAGAGATGGATGCACAGAGGCGGTATGAGCAGGAAATGATGACACAAAGAAAATAGCATGAGGAATGTCTTGCAAGGTAGATTGTTGCTATGAAAGAACAAATTAAGCAATTGACAACTAGGGAGAAACAAATCATGCAAGAAACTAAATTAGCCTCCCAAGCTCCTTGCTTCAAAATTATGAGTTTCAAGAGTCCTTGTCCCTTGCAAGAACATGTACCTATGCAAACTCAATTTGTTGTCCCACAAGAGCAGCCCCCTCAAAGTCTATTCTTCCTCAAGAAATTCAACAAACCTTTCATACCCCCCAACAGGATTAGTTTTCTTGTCCTGACACCATCTCACTCTTCAAAGGTGAGCCTAGTGTTTGGCTAGCTAGTTGGTCAGATGAGCAAAGGAGGGAAAAGTTTAAGGCAGAAGAAATGTTGCCTATTATGTTTGAACCCCCTTGTGTTTTAAAGACTGAAAGATCAGACCTATTGCAAGAAGAAAAGTATAATCAATTGCAACAACAAGACACTGATCCAATGGGTGATAAGGAAGGGGAGGAGTTGGTGCTCCTATTTGATGAACTCCATTGCTTTGTTGATAATGATGAAATGAGTGTGCATATGCCTACATCATCAGAAGACTTGGAGCATAAAGAAAATTTTGAAGACCTTAATGAGTAGTTGATCCATGAAGATAGGTATGAGGATGAGGAGGGGCGAAGGACAGACTTTCAAGCTCCAACCCAACTTGGGAGGAACTTGGGGAGGATGCCATTGTTCAAGTGTCTCAGCAAGTACATGAGGACAACCTTATTCTCAAGGATGGAAAAAATGATATGCCTAAGGTTGCACATCAATCTAAACATGATATCAAACAAAAGCCTATCTTCCAAGGGGAGGATCTTGATGTTTCTCCAAATCATCAAGAAAGATGCTATGAAGTCATGATGAGCCCTATCACAGAGAAAAGCAAGGAGGATCTTAATGAAGCGCTTTTTGGAATCAACTAGAAGATTTTTGTTCAAACTTAACATCAAGCCATCTTCTCCTAAATTAGAAAGGCATGAGCAGCTTGAGTCTAAGGAGGAGGTGTCCATACTTTTAGATGAACCACAAGAATCAGACCTTTCCAACCAGCAAGTTGGTGAGAACATAGAGCTCAAGTGTGAAGTCAACATTGATTGTTTGAGCATTACCTTCTCTAGAGGATGCCCTATCAAGCATCTAGCTCAATTGGAGACCAATAAGAAGCCTCATGCTGTGCTTACTCCTAAGCATTAAGTTGAACACCAAAAGGAGGAAAATTGGCTTACTAGTCAACTTCATGACAACTATAGTTGTAGTTAATTCGGGTGGGTTAAGTGAGTTTGTTTGCATCCTTAGAGAAGCATTTCAATGGAAAATCAAGAACATGTACCTCTTGCAGCTCTTACTAGCTGCCCATGAGCCTGTGGGGCATCCTAGGCTAATCTGAAAGGGGAGCTATTTTGACTAGCCAATCAATGGCTTTCTTCGAGTGTTTCTTCAGTTGGCTAGTTTAGGTTAAATTAGGTTTGTTTTGTTGTTTTTCCTCCAAGTGCAATCTACACATTGTGTCATTTGTTTTGTCCTTTGGTTGTGTTTTGTTTTGTTGTGTTCAGAGGTATCCCTTTTGTTCAATTGTTATCACCCCCTGAGACTCTAATTAAGGCTTATCAATCCCATGTTTAGCAAGAAAACATCTTGGAAAAGTTGCCAAAATGTTGTCACTTTGTGCCCCTCGTATTTCCCATCAATTATAACCGACCTGGGAAAATCTAAATGGGTTAATCATGCTCAGATATACCTCTTATAATTGTGGCTTCCCTTTCCCAAACTTCAATCAAATACCCATTTGAAAATTCCCAAGAATGGCTAAGTCTAGGGTGTTTTCTCCTTCACGTCCCTGGCAGGTTGCGAACCCTAATGGGAACCTAATTTATAAGTCTTTTCCGCTTCTCGCTCCTTGTTTCTTCAAGTTTCATCCAAAACCCAAAACCTGATTGGAACTAGTTCCAAGTTCCAAGTTCCTTCCGCTTCCCACTCCCCACTTCTTCAAGTTCCAACCAAAACCCAAAACCTGAAACCCGATAGGAACCTAGAACCTAGTTCTTTTCGCCTCCCGCCGTCTACCAAATTTTTTGAGTTCCAATTTTGACTTCTATCACAAGCCCAATGCTCGTCGAGTCATTCCTTCTTCATGCCCATAGGTTCCAAGTGTTCACCTGAGCCCAACGCCTACTGAATCGCTAGTTCTTTCAAAATATGGTCCCAAGTTCCAGTTGAAACCTAGAACCCAACAAGAACTTGGAACCCAATTCCAAGTTCTTGATTACGCCCAACTCCCGCGGCCCACCAAGGTTTCTTCTTGTGACCCAAAAAAGTCATTAATGCTACGACTCTCACAACTACCAAGTTTTAATTCATGGAGCTCCATAAAGAGTTTTAAACACATTTTTCAAGGATTCCAAGGGAAAAAACATTGCCCATGCTTCATTTATTAGATTGCAAACTCCTTTTTGTTGAAAGGCCATTCCTAGACGTGATTTTTAAACAGATTTCATGGGGGGTTTCACAATTCAATCCACAGATTCGTCACTGCTAAGGCATGGCTATGGTGTCAAGAATGTTTTCTCACACCTTCAACTTGAGATTTCAAAGTACATATGTTTGCATATGATTGATAGGGTCGCGGCTAGGGTTTCCTTCCATACCACATGATCTCTTTTCCTCCACCTCTTATGGGGGTTTAAAAGCACTTTGTGCTCATTTTGTAAAGGGTTCTTCCCTTGTTTCTTTAGCAGATATATGTATTTTCTGCATCTCTGCAACTGTAATCAAGCCTATGCCTCTGTATCAATAAGATTGCCATTTTTACCTTCTCTCTCTTCTTGCATTTTGTGTAAATCTAGTTACCTCCATGCTTGAATGAACATTTACTATCTTTTCTAGGTCTGTATGTTGTGTTAATTTGTTGCAGGTGCTGATTGTGGGTTATTTTTGCCTTTTAGTGTCCTTTAAACTCTAACCTCCGTGCGTATCTCCAGGAGCTGATAAGTAGAGAATTTTGTGAAGTTTCTCGGTGATCTTTATTGATTATTTGTGCAATCCTAGGCAAGAAGAAACACATATTCTAGTCTTGGTGCATCACCACCCATTTCAATTTCTGCATTTCTCTATTCCCTTTTCCTTTGCAAGTTGATAAAATAAGATTAGTTTTAGAGTTATTTAGTGTTGGGTTGGACTGGTGCAGGAGCACCTAGGCCAAACCCAAATTTAGTTTGCACAATTTTGGCTTGTACCTGATCTTGGCCAAATCAGGATGTTAGTATGTGTGATTTGGACCTTAGAAGGTCTGGAGTAGGTGTGTGGAATTAATCATTAGAGTAAATGTCATCCTAGTTTAGTCATGTTTTTAAATTTTTGGCTTTAATTAGTTTTGGACAGTCTAGGTTGGAACACAATGCATTAAGTGGGTCATAACCACATCTAATTTGTTGGAAGATGCCAAGGAACGGTTAAGGGATGTTGGTAGCTCAAGATCAAGGTGTGGAGGTCCTATGTTTCAGGATCATGACACAATCATGGCATAATGGAAGTTACAAAATGCGGATGTAAAGTTGCATGGCAAGATTTATGTAAATTGCATGCAAATCAGTAATGGGAATCCCTTGAAAATAGGGAATGCTCGAGTAACTGCCCTTGAAAGATGTTGTTGGAATCCAAACTAGAGGGTATGGCTCGTAGAAGCAGTAGTTAGTCATATTGTAATCAGTTTTTGTTGTGAAGAATAGAAGACAGTGTGCAGATTTTGAGTAATTTCTGTGTGTTACCCGCGTGCTCGGAGAAACAGTGACTAAAATGGCTTTGTTTACACCGTTCTCTCACTGTTCTTAGGCTCTTTGAATAGTTTGAAGTGAATTTCATTTGGTAGATAAGAGTTGAGATTAGATTCAGTGTTTTGTATTCATAGTTTAGTGTTGTAGAGTTTTATTTCTGAAATCTTAGTGTGTTTTGCAACAGAGTTGTTATAGGCATTTGTTGATCAGATTTAGCACTGCCTTCCTATTATTAGAATAGATTAGAGTTACTTTTCACTATGTTATCATTTTTATTGGAGAGGAGTTTATCATTTGAATCCTTAGATCAACATTTAAAGGTTAGCAGGGTTTTTATTGTTGTTTCTGAATAGTTTTTTTCAAAATGGCTCCCCCATAAGCACTGTCCACGGGGTTCCCCTGAGAATAGGTGAATATGGGAGAGGAGCCAACCTATTGTAAATATTTAGGGTTAGGAATGTTAAAGGGCCAAGCAAAAGAATGTAAACCCAAACCCTAGGTGACCTAGGACTGCCCGGTTAGGGATTTGGGAGTAAAGATTGAAGAATTTAAGCAGGGGAATAGATAGCTATACAGAATCCATACAATACCAGGTGGGGCTAGATAAGGTACTCACATGCCAATAGGTTTGAAGCATCCAATAATCATTTGGAGATAATTGTGATTCAAAAACCAGTAAAACCCTAGATTTTACGATAATTAGCCCTCCTCTCCAAAGGTATGGGAATCACCTGTACGGAATAGCTAGTAGCTAGAAACCAAGTGCAAGATTTAAAACCCTGAAAAGGGTGTTTGAAAGTGTACTTTTTTGGATAGGTTGTGTGACAAATTTGTGAGAAAAGGGTAGAAAAGGGACTGGTAAGGGCTACAAGGATTAGTCCCTTCCAAAGGCAAATTCATGAAATCGGGTAGTTTGATGGCTACACAACAAGTAAGATGGAACTTCATGGATGCAAGAAGCATGAGGACAGTGTCTTCAAATCCCCTGCAAGCAGTTCAAGCAACATGGTGAAATTGGCATCTAGACTCTTCTAGGTGTAGTGACAAAGATTGCAAGTGCAAGAAGGTGTTGAGTCCTCTGAGGTTAAAGCACAAGGTGGAGACTCTTTGAGCAGAGTTATGGCGGGGTTTAGTTGGTGAACCAGATTAGGACAGAGCCTAGAAGATTGTTAGGCTCATGGTGAAGGTAGGGTAATGTCTTCTTGTTGATTAGGTGCAAACAAACCTTGGAGGGCTAGCATACACCATTTGGACCAACACTCTACATCTAGGTTAGAAAGGAAGCCAGCCTTCTTTGGAGGTTTGATCTCATTTGCAAGGTCCCACATCTTGAGACCATTCCCATGTTTCACTAGAATACTGAACAACAGGTTCGGTAAGGGTGCAATTCCAAGTGACAACAGTAACTATAATGGCCAGAAAAGTTGCATATATAATTTGCAAATTATGGCATCAATTTATTCACCTTTAACTGCTCTTAATACTATGTGAATACTATTTTCTCATGGGAATAACAATAAAATGTACTTTGTTCATTCAATCCACATTCCAATATACAATTTATGTCAACTCCAAATACAAAATGCCCTTTATGCATTCTATGGCGGCCACGCTAACTTTGATGCAAATTCCCACACAAATTGATCAAGGGATTCAAAACACAATAGTTCCCTTATTGCAACATGCTAGTATAATGTCCCACTTATGGATTTTCCGGTTTTTAAGTTTCTTTTTTTTTTTTTGTAATTTCCAAGTAATTGAACCCAAAATCTATGTAAACAAACCAACAACTAAGTTTAACAATAATGCTGGTTATGAGCAGTATAAATTGAGATTTTATGAACAGCCAAATACATGCAGAATTCGTTACTTTCAAGTTTCATTACATCATTTTTCAAGAGAGATCCAAACTAAATTTACTGCCCAAAATAGGTTGAATTTCAGATTACAAATCACAATGAATTATCAACCTAAAACCCTTATTGCTTTATTGTTGTAATCTGCACAGAACTACGACCAATACACTTCATCTTCAAACCAACTATACTACCCACTCAGACTTCTTTCAATTGAAAGTAATAAATAAAACTCATTTAGCCTATAATAACCAGTGATGATGACATACAAAGATGTTGTTTGATGACTGGATAGACTAAAATAACATCAAACCCTAGTATCAAAGAATAGCAGATTTTATTCCTTACAACTGCTGCAATCTTCTTGTATTCTCAAATGCCCCTCCTCCAATGTTGTCGGGTGGATAATAAGACTACAACGGAACAGCAAACTAGTGCAGTTAACAAATCTAGCATCAACCATTAATGGTGCTCAAAATGAACAGCAACAAGAACATCAATCAAAAATGATCCTCCGAATATTTGCTTGCAAATCTATATCATCCTATTGCTGGAACCACACATAAAATCTCCAAAAGCAATGGCAAACACTGTAGTAATACTGTAGCAAACTCCAATTCATCCACAAATCAGCACAGTTGTGATCCCCAAATGGTATCACCCAAGATTGGAAACAAGGGTTTTCATTCTTGATCCCAAATGTGTAATTCAAGAGGGTTTGCATCCTCTCAAACCCTAAACAAACCAAGGGTTTTCATCCTTGAATGACCTAGATTGAACAAACTGCTCAAATCTGAAAATATACAAATGATGACTTGAATGATCCCCAAAAGAAGATAAATGCCTCCTTGATACACCTTTTTAAATTGGGCCCTTGGGTCATAAATTTCCCTCCAAGTATTTAAAAATACTTTTGATTTTTGTTTTAATGATAATACTATTATTAAGTTCCCTTAAAATTAGAAACTACCAAGCCCAACTTAAATAATATTATTAATAACTTTAATCTGAAAAAGGGGACATGACAGATGGTACATAGACAGTTTCCTTTTGTTTCTTCATTATAGAATCTCTTAAAGTGCCAAACATTTTGTATTTAGAGTTACACTAACCGCCTTGCAATGCTATACTTGATGCCCTTCCTTGGCTTCTCATAAAAAGGCACAGTATCACTGTACAGTTCCATAGACTCTATTTTATTGGTATAGCATTCTGAAAGCAAGGTTTATAATCCTACAAATTACTCATCATTTCCCTTATAGGGAAAAGTTGGGACTTTCCTCGCTTCCATAAATCCATACCCTAGATTCTCACCTCATAAATCAACTAAGTGTTGTTTATCGGCACAGTTCCAGGCATCTAAAGCTCAGATATTGTGTAACAAATTGTACACTATATTCTTTCATTTTGATGTTTGTTAGAATCCAAATTCTAAATAGAAAGCAAAGACAAAATCAGATTTAAAGAAAGAAAACAAAGGCAGCCCAATTCAAAAAAAGAAAAACAAGCAAGTCACAAGGAGAAAATGACCAGTTGGAAACCCATATTTTACTTTATAACATTAAAAATTATTTTTTATCTTGCTCACAGTCAAAAGTAGAGAAGCACACAAATCCATTTTTCAACATATGCCAATCAAATATTGGTTTACCTTTTGAGTTGTGACTTGTACATTGCATTTGATTCCAGTGCCTCTGCCAATTCAGTCTCCAAAGCAAGAACCCTATCTATCATATCACCTGACTTTGTTTCTTTAAATCTTGCATGTTGAGACTGTAAGTGCTTATTAACCTGAAATAACACATAAATTTACATCTGAGAGCTTAAATAAATATTGCAAAGCAATGCTGCAATCTGCAGTATATTATTGTCACTCAAAATATAAATTTTAAGTCTTAAAAGCAGAAAGATTACCTCCTTTAACTTCTCAACTTCTTTCTGGAGCAGTTCCTGAGCACCAAGTTTGGCTACAAGTTCATGCTCTCGCTGTGACAGAGATGAAATTTCTTTTTGCAACGTTGTAAGCTAATAAGATAGAAAAAAGGAAAATCAGCTAGCTAGATCATCTAATGATGATCCAAAGACCGTAACATAGATGGACAAGGATTTACAGGTTAGATTAATGACTGCACATAGAACTATAGGCCAAACCAAAGAATGAAGAAGCATTTGACATCTGTGATTGCACCATTGCCAGACATAAACAGAATTGAGAATCTAAAAGCCTAAAGCTTTATGCTGAAATTTTGTTATTAAAACCATTAGGCTATGTCCAATTCCTACTTTGTCAAAAGATTTGATAAGGACTCCCCTTTTATTTACCATATATTCAACTGCAAGTTAGTTGGGAGCGTTGAGTGGACTTTGTGAGTCTCTTTGTGATTCATCCAACTGTGTGACTGTGTGACTAAAGTTAATCACACTAGTTTTTATTTTGCTAGTAAATAAATTCATCTTTTGATTATGAAGTTTATCTGCCTCATAATTGTCATAATTTAAATTTACAACTTTTCTGGATTTAGCAATCTTTTAATAGTGAAGTTTATCTGGCACATAATTGTCTTTATATACATTTACAATTTCTCTGAATTGTAAACTATCTGTTGGCTTCAATCACAATCCATGGATCATCTATAAAAGACAACAATAAAAACTAGTAAAGATATCTTAAATATATATCTAAGAGACACTGAGAAATATCACTTTCGAGTTGCCTATATTGAATTTGGAAAAGCCATCACCCACTACTTCAGGAATTCTTTTGTTTTGTTTTACTTTGAAAACTGTAGTAAATCTTATATACTTATATGCTGCTTTTTAATAGTTTCATCTGTAGGTATTAATATATATTTTTAAATTTTGATGTCTTTACATTTAAAAATAAATGTTGGCTCTAAATAATTTTTCTTCCATTTTTCTTTCACAGCCACTACATCAGATGCTTCTTCCCCCTACTGCCTCTGTAGGTTATGTCTCTTGGTGTATTGATAATATCAAAAAAAAAAGCAATAATATGAAATGCAGGTTGAGAAGGGAAGACTAACAAGTACCTCCAGTTGCAAATGATCTTCTTTAGAATCTCCTTGTGCTTGTTTAAACTGCTTATTAACATTTTCCAAGTATCTAATCTTATCACACAGATCTTTTTCTTTTGCCTCAAACTCCTTTGCAAAAGTCACAAGCCCACTCTGTAAATTAAACAAAAAACTTGTTTGTTAGAATATAATTCACAAGTTTCCCTTCACCATAAGTAAGTCTTAGACTAGAAAACCATGTCTGGAATTTGTGTTCTAAGTCACTCTTGATCTAATACAAAATACAAAGTAACTTGCCTCTGCAAATTGCAGCTTCTCACGGAGTTCAGCTGCTTCCTTTGTATCCCGAGGAGGTGATGTGTGTCCCATTTTACCATTGGACATGCTAAGAACTTTCTGCTCAGCCTTAGATAATGCATCTGTTCTCAATTTTAGCTCCTCCTCAAGCGATTTTACTTTGCCCTTGTATTCTTCTCTCTCTTCCTCTAGATCTTGAAGATTCCGTTGAAACTTACTGTTTAGCCTTTTAAGCCTTGTGGATTCATTCTTGTGCCCAGCTTCTTGAGCACTAGATGCTTCTTTGGCACTGAGTTCTGCCTGCAAACGAAGAAGCTTCTCTTCCAAAGCAGCCTTTGAACGCTTAAGCCCCTCCCCTTCAGAAATGGCTACTTGCATCATTGTCCCCTTTTCTACTAATGATGATTTCTCAGCCCTTAATCTTCCAAGTTCAGCATCTGCAAACTGCAACGAATTTTCCAATTTTAACTTTTCTGCCTTAATACCCTCAATTGTGCTACTAAGATTGTCCATTTCAGCCCTTAGATTGACAACCTCATGGGCCTTACTGCTAAGATCAATCTGCTCATCTTTAAGCTTCCGCTTCTCAGTCTCAATAAGTTGTATC
>VDFB02294883.1:0-121971 GCA_007258455.2 Sequoia sempervirens
GAGGAGGAACCTATCAGCAGGAGTTTGGTCGTCGGGATAGTGTCTCATCGATTTTGAATTGTCTCCCCGACTAATGCATGTGGAGGTTCATCGGCGAGAGCTTGGCGATATCGTAATGTGATCTCGGCGAGGTTGTTATGTCTTGTCGACACGGGGTTTTCATCAGCATGTTCTCGAGGAGAGTCTTACTGGACAACACATGGATGGTTTCTTCGGCCAAACATATTGCTTCCGGTGTGAGGTCATAGCGAATATACATTATCACACCGACCGGTGGCGGGAGGATGCATATCGGTAAGAGTTGAGGCTTTCGAAGTAATGTCTCGGCGAGTGACCTTCGGTCTCACTGATAACACAATGAGGACTTTGTAGGGATGAAAATTGGATTGTCTCAGCGACACACAAGATGGATAAAGTCTTTCGGTAAAACAAAGTGCACTCTGTATGAGGTCTCCCTGATGTCGGTATGTTACGGCGACCCACATAAGATAAAAGAATACATTGGCGAGAGAACCAATTTGTCATAGCGACTCATGATGAATGAAGATTTTCGGTAAAGCAAAGTCTAATCTGTGAGATGTCTCTCGATATCTCAAGGTTATAGCGAAACGGATGAAGCAAGGAAGCACGTTTCGGTAAGAAAATTTCTTATGTCTCAGTGACTGGGAGATGGTGCTTGGGGTGACTCTCAGTATAATTAAGCATTATCTACATGATGTTTCCCCGACTCCATGAGGTCACAGCGAAACACATTGGGACGGCAGGATTTTCTTTGGTTTCGACATAACAAAAAAAATGCTACAGCGACATGCAAGAGGCAAAAGGATGCATATCGATGAAACATAACAAGATCAAAACTTGGAAATAACGCGAGTGCATTATAACACAAGCACGTTATATTTTTCTTTGGGAATCCCTGAGCCTTAGCATTGGTAGTTGCCTTGGAATACCAGCCTAGAGGCTTGGAGGGCATTCCCAATGACCAGAGACGTGTTTTTGCAAATTCTACAATTTTTTCACATAATTGGGTTCGTGCTCACCATCAGGATTGCATCTGGTTCAATATCGACAAAAGCAAACACATGGGTAATGTTAGGTTCTCTCTTAGCTATCCAATGATGTAATTTTTTTCACTTTTTAACAATGTTAAGCCTTTCATCCATAATTTCTTTTGTTTGTATGTCTCTTTTTGCAAAAAGCAGTGTTTGGTTTTTTAGTTATAAGTTCATCAAAATTTCAAATAAATTACAATTTTAGAAACTAGACTCTATTCTACATTTTAAAAAAAAAATTAAAAAAAAATCAATTACCTTCAAAAAATTTTAGAGCATGGCCAAAATTCTGCTTTTCAGGAAGTGCCCACTTAGAAAATTAGTAAAAATCAAATATTCATTAAAAAATTATCAGAAAAATCATGCATCAACTAGATACTATTAGCTAACTTTTGACTATTGTGATTTTAAAAATACTACAAAAAAGTTCACCGTGCTCAGGGTGTACAAGAGTTGCTATGTTATGTTTTCTGACAAAAATAGCACCAATTTGTGTACATCCCTCTTTTGAACCCCTTAATCTCAACCATTTTCAAAATAAATTAGTAGTTTAGAAGGTAGACTCGGAGCACTTTGATCCTTGTTTTTGTTCCATCTCAAAATTTTGAGTGTAACTATCCTCAATTTCATGTCCAAGGTTGGTATTTCCCGATTTCAAAAAAAAAGTGGCCACTTAAACCCCCTTTTTGGGAACCATCTTGGTGCACTTACCCTTTTACTGTCTCCTAGCATCACAACTCGTGAAGGCGTCACAATTTGTTCTCCCAGCGGTGCTCTTACAGCGCCGCTTACCAGTCAGCAGTGCTCTGTGTCGAGAAAGAGAGCTCAATTGCATCTCTTTTCGCCCATCGTCAGAGTTTGTCCCCAGCGTCGCTATTTTCAAAAATTTTGAAAGTCCTGCAAGTCAACGAGTCTAGCGACGGAGTTAGAAATTTAATTTTTTTTGGTAGGATGAGTCCAGCGGTGCTATATAGCAACGCTGACAAGCCCGTGGTGCCAAAACAGCAACACTGATGAGCCCACAGTGCTAAAACAACGACATTGACGAGCCCGCGTTGGAATTTCCTGTGTGTGAAGAAAAACATGGAAATTTCAAGGAAATATTAGAAATAATGATATCCAACCCTCCTTCTAGCGCCAAATGTGCGAACCCAAGCCTTGGTACCTACAAAACAATAAGAATAAATGAGTTAGACAAGTGATTGCAAGCCAAAACAAGGATTTCCCATGAAATCCATTTGTAACATTCAAATTATGAAGAAAATATTGAAGAACACAAAGCAAATGACAAAATAAAGATTGAATCCTAATTAGAAAAGCAAACTCTTGATCCCATGGGGGAATTGGTGCCAATTTGATGTGAAAATTGGCCCTTTCCCAATTCCTATTATTGTAAGCTTCGATATGTTGACTTGATGAAGAGATTTGATCCACTTTTGATGATGAATGGTGAGAGCTCCAAGCCAAAATCTGCAATAACCTAGCTAGGAACTCAAGATTGATGAATGGAAAATGGCTAAGTATTTTAGCATGGTAACTTTGCTTGGATTGTGGATGATCTAATGAAGATATGAGCTCTTTACTTATAAGATTTCAAGATGGATGAAAGTCCAAATTTGAGCAACGTGGGACTAACATTCATCCAATGATATGGTGCCACTTGTCAAGCTATGAATGGATGAAGGATGTGCAAGATTTGGGGTTTGTGCCAATAAATGCCAATATTTGAAATTCAAATTTGTTGAAATGACATGCAAGAGGGAAGGGAAAATGCAATAAATGCCACTTGGCTCAAGGAAAAGGACATGTAAGATGAAGTTATTGCCTTGTTGGATGTACATGTTGACCTGGAATTTTTGAATTCAAATTGAGAGAATATTCCAAAAGATGCCATGTGAGGGAAAATAGGGATTTAATAAATGAATTAAATTTATTTTCATGTGCAACTTGCATTATCTAGAGGATGGGACATGAGATTAGATTAAATTAATCAAGGGTTAATTAATTTAACATGAGATTTGATGATGTGACTTATTTGGCTTAGATTTATGGATTTATTTAAATCAAATAAGAGAGGAATATGACAAGAGATTAATTAAATAAGGATTTTGATTTATTTAATTAAAAGAGATGATGTTAGATTAAAACAAATAAGGTTTTAATTTATTTAATTTAATGGATAGACTTTATAGATTTAATCAAATAAATTGATTATTTAATTAAATAGGGATAATTAGATCAGATGGGTTGATTTCAGAAGCAGACACCTGTAGGGAAGCAGGTCTAACCCCACATAATCAACTCCTAAATTTGTAGATTATTGTAGGTGGATTGATTCACCATGCATGGTGAATTATTCCCAAATATAGGCTTGAAAAGTGATTTTTTCATAGTTCAACTCCCGACAGTCAGAAACCTGTTTCCAAAAGTTTTCATCAGAAGCAGGACAAATTCACCATTTATGGAAAATCAATCCTAGTGGCCAATAACAGTGACTTCTAAACATTCTAGAATCTTCCACGAATATTAATTTTCCTCCAGGTGCACTTTGTTCAGTTTCATCAATTTTTGTTTTCATTTGTTTAGGTTTCTAGTTCATATTTGCAATCATCACTGTGTTTTCCAACATTGCATAAATCTTAGGTTTTGCATTTATAATCATTAAAAAAGATCATTTAATTGCACTTAGATCATCTCATTTAGGCATAATAACATCATACATTGCATTATTTGAGTGAACTTGTTAGATTTCCTTAAGTAGGGTTTGTCTCTCTCCTTTTAGGTGGAACATCCTAAGAGTGCAAGAGTAGTCTATAAGCCCTACCCAAAAATCAATGGTTTAGTCATCAATGAAAAAAGGAGGATATTTTTGGTAACATGAGCATGATGGTGTATGGTGTTTTCATTTATGGCAACCCATTGTAGAAATGTAGAAGTGTTGGTTCGGAGAAGACCAAGTGTTTTTGGAAAATTGACTAAGTCCCAATGTGCATATATTCAGTGTTCAAAGGAATAGTTTTGTGGTCCGCATTACTCTGCATTGCATCATATTACCATGTGGTTCTAAAGTAATAATGGTGTGTATTGAAGGTGTCTACATCCAAGGTTTCAGGGTTGTATGTCTTATGTAGCTAAAGATATTATTGACAATGTATCAACTTAGTAATGATAGAATTATAGGTGTAGAGTGCATGTTGGAATGCTCTGCATTCCACCGCAGATAATTATCATGTTGTGGGGTTTTGAGGAAGTGTTTGAGGATGTTGTAAGTGTATTCACTCCAAGTGGCAAGTAGTTTGGTGGTCTGCATGTCGAGTTGTGAATGGATAGTTAGTTCATTCAGTTGTTGCTTCACCAATTTTGTTATGCAATGTTGACCTAAGGGTTTTGGGGTCGTGCAGAGTTGAATTGTGTATGGAGCATATTTATGGGAGTGATTATAGGTCATGATGACCTGTTTTAGTATTGTAATTTCTTTGGTTCCTTTTGCAAAGGGCGTGGATTGGATTTTTGTGTCGATAGGTTTTGGTGTTGCTTGTTTCATCTAATTAGGCCAACCTAATTAATGTTATGTTTGTTTATGTTAGAAATGTATGTATATATACAAGTTTGATTTAGTGTGTGAAATATGGATATAGAGAGTGTGTATGAGATTTTATGTAGAGTAAAGAGTAAAGTGTAATAGAGGTGAAGCATGAAGTGTGTAAAGTCACTTTTCTAAGCTTAATTAAAACTGTCTTTAGCATGTTGCAAATGCATTGTTAGCAGTTCATCCTTGGTAGTGAGTCACCCCTTCATCTATCTCTTTTTATTTTGGATAGTGAGTCATTTAGGCAGTGATCTATTCTTTCTAGATAGTGAGTCCTTGGAGAGTGAGTCCTCCATTTTGTAATCCATTGTAATCAGTTATAATATATTGTGAGCTAATCCTTACTGTGGTTTTTTCCCTTTGAAAGGTTTTCCACTTAAATTTGGTGTTCTTATGTTTATTGATGTGATGCATGCTTTAATTTTTCTTTTCCATTTATATAAGTTTGATGAGATGTTTTGAATTCATGTTTAAGTTGATGAAGTTAATTCATTTAAGTGAATATTGATTCACCCCCCTCCCTCTCAATATTCCAGGTGTTCAACAAACCTTACCAAATCCAACAATGACTTCATAATAACTTCTTCAAGGTTTCACAATAGAATATATACTATAAAACGTGAAAACATGCACAATATGTAGTAAATGCTATCCTAACATGCATACAAATTCAACAAACAATGATCCAATTTATACTAGATGCTTTCATGAGAAATATAGAAATCAATTCTCAACATCTAATAATATGGACCCAGGGGAGCAACTATTTGAGTTTAAAAATCTAACCCAAGTGGAAGAGATTCTCATAACATGAGTAAATCCAATTGTGCAAATGACCCATGCTCATGAAGGGTAATACAAATATAGTGGTCGTAGAATAAATTTCCCACAAGAAATAAAAATGATAGAAAAATATCTTCTACATAAAATTACAAATTTGGATGTCCTAATATTTCAAAAGATTTGATACACAAGGGAACCATTATGATTGCTAAGTAAGTATAATTCATATACATGGATTTCATTATAGTACAAGATCACATATGACCCATACTACAAAGATCTTGAAATAGATGTTAAGTCACTAGCACAACTCCTTTATACAAGTGTAAACATTTTAAACATGATTTATACCAAATTAATGTTGAACTTGTGAATATATGGTGGTACTAGAGATTGATTCTATGATTTTTGATGATCAATATTAAAATAAAATAACTTACTCATCATCCTTTATGGATAGATTACTAGATAGATATCATGGGCTAGACATCATCAAAGAAACCTTACAAATTAGGGATGAACATGACACCCTTATTCATTTGCCACAACTAGAATCCTCTCCAATAAATGAATATAATACAAAGGAATTTTTAGATATGGAATTTACCACAACATTTCCAAATGGATTTACATTGCAACTATGACCCCTGTATAGACAAGTTGAGATGCATGAATACATGTTGCACTTAATGAGGTTTCATGATAATATATTTGGAATTTATCCAATATTTTGATATTTCATATTGAATCTTGTGATGTTTAATCATAGCTAGGACTTGCCTCAATTTTTTTCAAGAAAATATAGATGATTACATATTAACCACCATTTCCAGTATTTTTTTCCATATACAATAATTTCCTGACAATTCACTGGTTGAAAACTTAATGCATTTTGGATCTTCCCTAAGAGGGATGTGCTCATATTGGAATAAGTGTTGTGACAATTTTTTAAATATGATCAACCAAATAGGATCACCCACTCTCTTCTTCATATAAAGTATTGAAAATACTAAATGGCTAGATTTATAATGACTATTTTCAAATGGCATAACATCTGGATCACAAACTAACAAATGTTGCATGGATAACATAATTAATATCCCGCATACCACATCCCTATACTCACATCAACAGTTCATAATAGTCCACAAAGATTTATTAGAGAATCTCCTTTGAGCAACAAATTATTGGCATATATATGAATGACAACATCAAGGGTCTACACATGTACATGGACACTTTGGATTGATAATGCACTAGACATGGAAAAGTTTGATATGGGAAATATTGTAGATGTGGAAAGAACACGATCATTCTTTCAAAAATATGTTAGTGCATGAAACCCTCATTTTTCATCTAACAAAAATAGCACATGGCATTGATATTTGCAAGATGATCCTTGGTCACTAATACAATTAAGATATTCTCTAGAAATATATTTCTTGACTAAAAATATTTAATCAATTGTGTACAAAGGCACACAAAATGTATTGAATCAACATCCCTACATAGGAAGGGCCAAGTTGTGGAGTGTGGATACAAAGCTCCTTGGAAAGAATGTGTTACCTCTTGTCTTGTGATGATTCCAAAAAATAATATATGCCCATGCATGGAATGATGATAGGTTAAATATACATAATCTAGAGATGTTTTCAATGAGGAGAGATAATATGGATTTTCAACTTGTCATTTAAAAATTACTCATTCTTAAATACATTTCCAAATATACATCTAAGGAAGAAAAGGAAATCTAAGAGTTGTATTGAAATTCTAACACAAATATGTAGAAATTAAGCACCCAAAGACTAAGCTCTAGCACCATATAGAAAATTCATGAAAAATATTGTTGCAAACCACAATATAGGTACACAAGAGATGTGCCATATACTAAAAAAAATTACCACTTTTTATTTGTGATTGCTCATTTATGACACTAAATATTGGGTGGAAAGTATTCCATCAAATTATAATTTGATAAAAATAAATTAAAATTTAGCTATCTACATTCCTACATGCAACACCTATTAAGATGGAAATAATAACGTTGATTGAATCTACACAATCATTTTTATTTTCTTCTTATCGTAAAGGGTGCAAGTGGAGAGATAGGAAGTAATGAAAATTGTCAATGTATTTTCTCAATTCTATACTATTCCAAGTGAGAATTTATAACATTTTTAAATATTTTGTTGGAGTGAGCTACTTATATACAAGCATTTTCATGATATTTCCACATATATAGGTCTCATTAAAGATAATATTGTTGAAAATTGGAAGGAAATGAATATAATAAATACTATGTGGCATATCTACCACATAATTGATATAGAGGTTAACCATGTGTTGTGTCAAAAAATATCGTCGGGGACATTTTCACACTGGTTTAGGCCCTGCTTGTGGATTTAGGCTTAATGTTGCCTTGATTTAGTGTTGTAATGTGTATGAAACATTCGCATTAGGTCTTGGGGACTTGTGAACTAATGGATTTTAATGGTACCTTGCTAAAGTGTTGTAAAGTGTTGTAACTCACTTTCACACTATTCTAGGATATTATCAAATAACTAAACATAATTAACCTATTTTTAATTAAAATAAACCTTAATCTTGCCTTACTTGGAGTGTTGTAAAGTTTTTTAGCCCACTTTCACACTTCTCTAGGCTTGTCATTAATAATTGGGCTTTCTTATGCTTTAATTGGCCCTATTTTGCATCCACAATCCTCATTTAAAGCATCTTTTTGAGGATAATCCCGACACCAATCATTGACCAATCATAATTCAAGTGTTTCTAGCTTGTGTGGCCTAGATTTGGTGATTTGGGACTCATTCGCCACCTTGGGTGAATGGGTCCTACCTAGATCTTTTGGCCCTGAACCAATTTTCACACATTTCTAAGCACTTTTTATTTTTGGTCCCATACATTATGCTTGATGGGATTCATTCACCACCTTGGGAAAATGAGTCTCGTGTGGCCCAAAATCAAATTTAATTCAAATTTTTAGTGAGATTTTATTCTCCTAGATCTGATGTCGGCTTGTAGTGTTGTAATTTTGGGAATTCTTGCATAATTGAGCATATAAATACAAGGTTATTTCACTCATATTCTCACCTAGCATTCAAGAGAGTTCACAAGAGCATTTGAGCACTCACAAGAGCATTCAAGAGCATTCAAGGGAAAATTATCAAGCATTTTAGAGCAACATTCAAGTGTTAATCAACATGTCAAGGATTTCATGCTTGTTATTGTGCTAACAATTGTGATGTATGGTTTATGATTCAAGCAAGTGTTTCAAGCAAGATCAACATCCTTCAAGCAAGATTTAAGAACCACATCCATTATAGCCATTCCAAGCATATTTGCAACACCTTATTGGTAGGGTTTGGTGAGTTGCAACATTGCTATTTGTTCATTCATCATTCTTCATTTATATTTGCTTTCTTTTCAAGGATTGATTTCCAACAAGGGGTTTGACCAAGGAAAACCCCTATTCACTAACCCAACAACATTTTTCCCTATCCTTTGTATGTGATTTTTAGGTTTAGGTTGCATATTACATAAAGAGCAATATTGGAGAAAATTTGTAAATCATCCAAAGTTGTCATTAAGCCTTGGAGAGCCTTGGAGAAGACCTACAGGTTGCAAATCTAAGATTCAGATCTGGAAACCAATCATGAAGTACATAGAAGAGCAAGATTAGCCTTTGAAGCTTTAGAAAATCCCAACTGGACTGATTCACCACTTTTGGCGAATTAGTCCCAATTCCAGATAGTTTTCAGGATTTGGCAAATTTGGACACCCTTTTGGCAAATTCCTATTCCTACACAATTTCCTTGAAACTGGACTGATTCACCTAGCTTGGTGAATGAGTCCCAATCAGCAGTAAAAGTAGATTTTCCAATGGTTTAGATCTCCATTTTTCCTTCTCCAGATTCCTAGGTGCACACTTTCTGTTTTACAGTTTTTTGTTGCATTTCATCCACTTCTCTAGGTCATTTAGTGTTAGTTTGCATTCAATTAGGGTTTTTCATTACATCTTGCATTTAATTAGTCTTCCCAAGTTTAGACTTGGTGGTGAACCCCTCATTAGATCACATTCAGCCCCTAGGATAGCCCTTTTGCAAGATCTCTTTCTCTTTTGCATTGAGATCTCAAGGGTTTGTTCTTGAGTGAAAGTTAGTGAAAATTTCCCCATTTTAGGTCCTAAAACCCTAAAGGTGGGAGAGAACCAATTTTTCACCTTTCATTTTGGTGAACCTGCATTTAGAACATCATAATTCTGATTTGGAGTGCATTTTCATCCTCGATTTGGCTTGCATTAGGATTTGCATTGATTAATTTGCATTCTAGGGTTTCAAATTTTGCATTAGTGAAAGCTCATTTAGCTTGTATTTTTGCATCCAATTTCATTGAAAATCATTCAAATTCTGCATTTGCATCTCAAACATAGATGAAAAAACATAAAAAGCATAAAATCTAATTTAAAATTTCTAAAAATTAAAAAGAAAAACCATCACTGGGACTCATTCACTAGCTTGGGTGAATCAGTCCCTTTGCATATTCTGCACAACATTTTCTGGCATTTAAAGTTTAGTTTTTGAGTTTCTATTTATTGTTATTGCTTTTCTATTTTAGTTTCCATAATTTCAGTTATAAGCATTTAATTTTTCTTAGCTTACATTGCATTTGCATTCACCCTACATTTAGTAGCTTTTGTATGAGTATTTGGTGTCCTATTGCTAATACTGTAGTGAGACGAAGTTTGAGACTCATGTCATTCCCTGATAGCACAATCGTTGTGGATCTTGGCTTATCTATCTCTTTCACTCTTGGTATTGACATTAGTACACTAGATATGGACAATACCTTTAACAACTATTTTCCTTCAAGTAGCATGCTAGTTGAACCAAGCAATGATATTGTCCTGCAAGAAAACATAATTTAAATTCATGAGGACCTAGCACACCTACAACATCAAGTGAAAAATGACAACATTTCAACTACTTCCATCCCTACTATAGATAACATTCACCACATTCTTGAAATCAAAGATGGCCTTGACCTTGTGAAAAACATAGTTCAAATCTATGGAAAGCATCTCACCTCAACCACTAGTTTTCCTTTTCCATCAAGAAATGTTACAATTCAAAGAGCAACTCAGATTCCTCCTCCCACAACAATGCCCTCAATACCTACCTATATCAATCCTCAAGTCACAACAACAATGCAACAAGTTAGTAATGTGATTCCTTCCCTGGGTATTCTTGCTAGCATCCCTAGTTCCTATGTAGCATCGTAAATTATATATCCTACCACTTTACCACCTATAAGCATTCCATTCGCTTGTCCTACGAACACATACAATCCTTCCCCACTTTCACTTCCATCTCATAACACCAACGATGACCCTCTCATAGCTCAACTCTTCCAAACTATTTCATCCCTTCAAAAGAAATTTTCCACCATAAACCAAAATCAAAATGGTCCACCTACATATTATGTCAAAAGCAATCCATTATCGTAGGAGATATTGCAAACACCAATGCCACAAGGTGTAGAGGTGCCTATATTTGAGAAATATCGAGGGAAGGGAGATCCTTCTAACCATGTTAATGCCTATTCTACCTTATGTAGTGACTTTATCCTTGATGATAAACTATTGGCAAATATTTTTCCTAGGTCCTTGAAAGATACCACCTTGGAATGGTTTTATTCTTTACCAAATAAATCAATTTGTTCATTCAATGAACTTATTGATGCATTTGTAAACCATTTCCAAGTGCATATGACTCATAATATGAACTTGGCCGATTTGATGAGATGTAAGCAAAAAGAGGAAGAAAATATAACTGATTTAATCTCACCCTATCAATCTCTTTATTCCCAAATCGATGTCAAAGTCCTCGAACCTCACCTTCAAAAGATGTTCATAGAAAATTTGCAAAGTAAGATTTAAGGAAAGCTTACCATGATGAAATTACCATTCTTCATGTACTTGTGTACTGCCCTTCGTGATTATCAAAATTCAGTTAGTAGCCACGATACAAAGTCCACCTCTAGCTGAAATGAAAACTTTGAGCCCGCAAACCAGAAAAACTCCCAACCTTTTAGAAAAATAAAATAAAGGGTTCCTTCAATTTAATCCCCCTCAACAAACAACTCAAAATGTCAATAACCAAGTAGTTGTTGTTAAATCCATGGTGCCCTTTAACTATGGAGACCCAAAGATATAATTCACTCCCTTATCTAATACCATTCATAACACAATGAATTAAATTTTGGAACAACAAATGATTACCTTACCTCCTCTCAAAACACCTGACCCTAATAATCCCTTTACCCTCGAGCTTTAAAAAAAATTCCTATTGTAACTATCATCAAAAAAATGGGCATGACACGAAACATTAAGCATCTTAAACATCTTGTGCAAGACCTCATTGATTTCAGTCATCTTTCCATTGGAGGTGTTAGTGATTAAGGAAATAAGTCTATTGCCCCTCCTAACCAAAACTTGCAAGTTTTCACCAACCCAATGCCAAAACATAATATTTCATAAATTTCAAAGCTAGCGATAATACAAAGAATGATGTGATGAATGTTGACACAGACGATGATAACAATGATTTTGTTCCAAATAATACTATCAATAATAATCCTATAGATGAAATGGTATGGGTGATAGACGACATTCATTGTAAGGGCCGAACTAAGAGTCCTCTTGGAATTTCTTTCTCCTCTAAGGATGTAATTAAAAATGCACCCAATGGTCCTCTCTACATAGCCAACCGTATTTATAACAAGCCCACTAATGGGATATTGATAGATCTTTCCTATAGAGAGAATGTGATCACCGAGGAATTCTTACTTTTGCATGAGCTCTATCAAGATCTATATGATAAACCGAAATCATGGATCAAGACACACAATGGTTTTTCTTGCCCTACGATAGGATCGATCACCTTACCATTGCAAATAGGACCAAAAATATTACATGTCACATTCTCCATCATCCCACGGTCGGACCAATTTCGTATGAAGCTAGGCCACCCATGGCTTCGCTCCATGAAAGCTATCCCTTTGGTTGTACATAAATGCTTAAAGTTTCCTTTTGACAATGAAATAGTCATTGTTCACGACAGTGGCTTCAACCCTTTGTCATCTAAAGGAAATTTTTCCTTAGATTCCTTTTGGCCCAAGCCCATGGAACCTATAAAACCATGAGAAGACTTCTTTTTCCTATCCTACCAAAAATTCATAGCAAAGAAAATAGTTGAACTATCTCTCCAAAACATTCCCCCATCAACCTCTGAACCTACCATCCTTGACAAAACCATGCTTGAACCTAAAGAAGTTCCAAACAACCAAGACCAACCTAAGACAGAACCTTCACCTACATCTTACAAGCGACCAAGAGATAATGAAAACAACCCCGTCACACCTCCTAAAATCAAACAAGTATACAAAGTCAAAGAGAAAGTGGTTGAACAACCTCTCATGGTTCCTTTCGTTCCTACCCTTAGGGAAGAAAATAAACCTATGGTTGATCAACCCACTCCTACACAAACACAACTTGAAAATAAATAGAGGTGCTAGAGAGCATAGGCATAGACGTCGTGCCCTTGCTCATAGGTTACATGAAGAGTTAAACAAAAAAAATCAAGATCCGAACTTGATTGAGGCAATGCATGATGACCCTCCTCCCCAACTGAAATGAAAACAACCCAATACAACAACCACAACAAGAGTTAAAATATTCAATGGACATTATCATTCAACCTCATTTTGTGGTTAACTTGGATGATGATGACGAGTTTTCTAAAATTGATGAAGAGGTGCATAATGAATTGAATACATTGTTTTCCTCTTCCATGAGCTTTAGATGAAAAATCTCTTACAAAGAGTGTTGAACCTAGTACTTTCCCTAGTTTGGCACTTTCTCTTGTCCCTTTGGCTAGTTTCCCACCTTCGGTATATAATGAACATGATTGGGAGGTGGATGACCTGCTCATAGGTTGACTTGCATGTGCCTTACTAGTCTTTTGCATTGTTTCTTTTTCTTTTTATTTTGTGTGATTGCATGTGTGTGATGTGATCCCTCTGTGATGTTTTGTTTGATGTTCTCTCTCTCTCTTTGTGACATTCCTCTATTTGTACCTTCATTCTTCTTTATGTTGTGCATCTTTTCACTTTTTATTTCTTTTCTTTATCTTGTGTTTTCCTTTTGGGAATGATGCAAGGCGTCAAGACATTCATGTCTCTTCCATGTTGACCCTAAAGCTTTTCCTTTGCTTTTCTTTATCTCTTTTTCTTTGTCTTGTGTTTTCCTTTTGGGGATGACGCAAGGCATCGAGACATTCATGTCTCTTCCATGTTGACTTGAAAGGTTTTTCTTTATTTTTTCTCTCTTCGTGTCATTCTTCTAGTTCTATGTGTATTTGGGGGATGATGACAATTCTAAGCTCTCTAAAAACATTGCAGGAAAGAACATATTGACCCAAAATCCATAGATCCCTTATGTGTTTGGTATTTTCATTTTGGGGGCAACCCCTCTCTTTTCTTTTTCTCTTACATGATGCAACTTTACTTGGAAACATATGAGTTGGCATAGGTCTTTCCAAGTTGGCTCTCATCTCTTATTTATTTGCATTTTTCAATTGCTACTTTAAAGTAATTGCTCACATCATGGTGTTTAGCAATTCCTTTAAAGTGGGGACATACATTGGCATTATTCTTTTACAATTTTTTCTTTCTCTTGGTTCATGGTGAAATTTTCTTACTTCATATGATGCGTTTGTCACTTTGTGGATGACATTGGGTGTGATTTCCTTCAAGAGTGTGATTTCTCTTAGTATATTACATTCCTCTTAGTGGCTTGATGCGACACACTTCATCCCCTAAGTTGTGAATTTTCTATTCTTTGATTGGTCCTCTCTTGGAGACATTAGGCACAATGTTCCCTAAGTTAAAGACCTCGCATGAACTAAGCAAGAATCCTTTGAACATTTCCTATTTCACATTTTTCATTATATGGCCACCTTGCATAACACAACTTGCATTCCTATAGAGCTATCATGTTTGTTCATGAGCTCCAAGCATATGAAGTTTTTCTTGTCAAATGAAGCTCGAAAATCATTTTTTGTGTGGCGCCTTATTAAATTTATCAGGGTGTATAACTTTGGTATGGTTTGAGCGAGAAGCCCGACCAAGGCATGACTTTCCCCATAGCCACTTACATGTGTGTGTGAGTGCATACCAGCCATGAGTGTATGTTTCTCACCTTTTAGGATTTCTCACCCAAAAAATAGCCAGGAGTTCCATTGCCTTAGAGTGAGTATGCATTTTTCGAACAAATAGCCTAGATTTGATCCACATTGGGATGGACAAATGATCAAAACTTGATTCTATTCTCTTTTATTTTATCTTCTCTCTTTTCCATCTTTGGTAGTGTATGCTTGTGCTTTGTTGTTGTTCTTTATATCATTCTTAGGTGTGTTCTTTTGTGCCTATGTTGGTTTGCCATGGGATCTTGATCACCCATCTTGATCATTATCGTCTCATCTTATTGGCATTGGTACATTTGAACCCCTCTTGATGCGAGATTTTCTACTTTAGTGTGAGTTTGAAGTAGGTTCATCCTCTCACTAAAGTGGGGGATAAATATAGTGTTTAGAAATAATGTGCACTATTTTCTATAATAGTTGAAATTTTTTTGTATTACATATTTTTTTATAATCAATTAAAAGAAATATTTGTAACAAATTCAATTTTGAGGAATTTGTAGTTAATTATTCCCTTTGCTTATATAAAATGGGTTTGAAAAAAATTTGGTTGTTCATTTATTTCATTCATACACATTAAAATAAGAAGTTAGTGTCCACTTATATTATAAATGCATTGTTGGTCTTACATAAAAGGTTCATATTGTAGAAAAAAAAAATTGTGTTAAGTAAAGGAGCTACATATGAGAAAATATAAAATTTCAATAAAATGGGAGAATCATTCGATGCAATAGTATACAAATGTCAATCGTGCATTTATACACTATGAATTTTTGAATATATTAGGTTGGAATTTCTTTCTGTAAAGCATATACTATGAAGATGGTAAGGAAAAAATAGATTAAAATTTAATGTAGAGAAGGTTGCATTGACAATTGTGTACCTAAACTTATTATCATGACAGTAGATGTAGTTGGGACTTTTATTTTTTTCCTAATAATTATGTATGAGTTATTTTTCATGTTCTTGAATATCTATAAAAAAATGGTAGTTATATTGAAAGATCCTTTATTGATTTAACTCTAGATATAGTTGTAAAATTTAAGTCTTGCTTTTATGTTTTTGATAAGATAAGCAACATTTATAGGGTGTTATACCCATACACAAAAGGTCCCAAGTGTAGAGAGTTCAACGAAAAAGTAAACTAGGGTCACATGCCATAAATAGACTATTGACAATGAATAGATAGCAAAAATACAATAGAGTAATATTCAAAAGTAAAACTATCAACAAGAAAGACACCCCGCTTGGGAATATTTTATCATTCCTCCATGAGGAATTTGAAGACATCCTGCTTTTGTTGGCTCAAGTTGGGATTTTTTGTCTTCACATGCTTCTTTATCTCTTCTTGTAGCATAGAGCTGAGAGTTAGAGGAGAGTGGTGTATGACTTTAGGGGTGAAACAAGAGAGGCCATTAAGCTTCCTTTCCAAAATTTTAACCCTAGTCAAAAGGACCATGAAGTTTTGGGTAGTCTTCTCACACTTAAGGAAATTATCCCCCTTGTGTCATTTTGTGGGGGTGGAACCCTCCAATTCATTTAGCATTGTATTGAATTCAAGGAATAGGCTAGGTCCATCAGTATACTCCTTTACTTCCTCTGCATCATCATGATTGTTGTTTTCCTCATCCCTCTTGCCCTACTCAAAGCCACTAAAGATCTCATCAATATTAATATCAGGGGCTTGCTTACTTGCCAACCTATAGGATCTCCACCCACTAGGTTTCTCAACATCAGTAACAGGGTCGAGTTCTCTTACATTCTCATATTTTTTCATGTTTTTAGTATTAACATCAATCTCCTCCTCATTAGAAGTAGCTTCTTCAACATAGAAGTTTACAGTGGTTTTCTTATTCCTTTTGTTTGGGAGCCTCTTTCACAATAGCATTAGGTATTTTTAAAAGATTTTTGGGGGTGGTGTGTTTGAGTTCACACAACCCAATAGTAGAAAATTTTTGGCTAACAGCTTTATGGATTTTATCATACTTAGGTTGCTTAGTCGTGGGTTTTGGATTAGGGCCAAAAGTAGCATGTTTGATAAGTAGAGTCAACTTTATTTTAGGAGTAGGTTTGAAATTTTCCTCATTACAAGGGTTTTGGGGCTTTCAAGAGTAGGAGGAATGGCAAAGGGTTCTTCCACCAGAATAGCCCTAATACACATGGGGTGGAAAACGTAAGGTGAAAATGGTATTGTAGTCAAATAAAGTTGCACCCTTGCTAAGCTATTAACTGTAGCGACCTATTGACACATGGGAACACTTCGAGGTTGTGGGTGACCTAGGAACGAAGTGGACCTCCAGATTATGGGCTGGTTCCCCCTAAGATAACTTGAGAAAAACTAAAATAACGATAAGGAAAAGAGTAGGAAGGATATACTTGAAATTCAAAACCTATCACTAACAAGTGATACACCAAAGATAAAATATGACAATACTGTAGAAACTTCACAGAAAATATCAATAGAGCTAAACAATCTCACAACACTAAGATTTATGTTTATAAAAGTGAGTCTATGTAATGTTCTAGCTGTTCTAATGCTTAACACAAGGAAAAAAAGATGTTTTCATAGATATAAATGCAATAGAAAGAGATCACTAACATAAACCTGCACTATGACATAATATTCTTTGCATCCAGTACTAAAAGAATTTGATAAAATGAAGGATTACATAGAATTTTATCATAAAACTCACAACCAATACTAAACAACAAAGAAAATTGGTGAAGGAAATGACTTTCTATTGAGAAAATAAGGAGTATCTGTATTACAAACTTGTAGTATTCATACAAAAAATGAATTACAAAGTCTGGATAATGCTTTTTTGGGAAATCTCTTGACCAAGAACTCTCTTACAAAAAAGAAAAACTGCCATATATACAACAAAAACCCAAAAGTGTCAGCCCCTGCCCTAGGGTTTACAAAAATAAGTCAGTGCCTAGACACGTCGACCCTAGAAACATTTTTGGAATGAAGTTAATGAGACATTAAATGTGCATACCCTACTCATGTTAGTGAAAGCTCGCTCCTAGGCATGGTCTTCAAATTTTTTACAATGACCGCATTAACTCCAGCCCTTGTGTCCACCCTCGAGACTTCGCCAGAGCTGCTTTGAATGCTTTGCGACATGGTCATTAATGTTGACCCACTTTTCCAATTGACATCCCAGCTGTTATCATGACTCGCGGCCTCTTCCCCTTCAGCTCTCCTCTCGCCCTAGATATTTCTGCAAGTTGACCCTTTTCAAAAAGCAGCATCAAATTTACCCTGTTATATTCAAACGCCATTACTTCACTGAGTCGATCCATGACGAGAACATTCTATTGATCTTTCTTACAGGGGGATTCAATTAGTCAAACTACCCATGACCATCTTTAGCTCCTTCTGATTGGTTGAACTCGTGCCACATAGATTCCCATATGGTCAAAAGATCACTTCATCAGAATCGCATGTCAGTGAGACACTAGCTGTGTCTCCCTGATGTGATTATTTCCTTCAACAGTTATCAGCATAGCAATCGCTATCGGCCAAAGGTCATGACGAGCTTCTATTGGTCATACCGATATTCCCCTCTATTGTCAAATTCATCGCTATTGGCAAGACTTCTCCCAGTCAGCCAGACTTTATGCCGAAGGCAAACTCTCTCAGCGAGACCACCTTTGATGTTTTCTGAGCTTGAACCCTTCGGTGGAGTCAGAGTCAGGATGAGAACCAAAGCGGGACCGGAGTCAGAATGGGGGAAAAACCAAAGAGTGGGCAGAACTGGAACTAGAACCTAATCCGGACTTGAAACTTTTCCAAAGTTTCAAGTTTGGATTTCGTTCCGATCCCACCCCCAACAACATACAAGGCATGAAGGAAGAGAGAAAAACACAAGGAAGATAAAAAAGGAGGAGACATCCCTCGATCATCGACCATGCAAAAAGCAAAGAAAAGAAGAACGGGCGGAACCGAGGCCAGGATCGGAATAGAAACAAAAACTGGAACTTTGAAAAAGTTCCATTGCTCGGTTTTGGTCCGCGTCCTAGGTCCGCAAAAATAAAGGAAACGCCCAAAAAAAAGGAAGGCAAGGCGGGATTAGAACAAAGCCGATTTCGGGCAAACACAACAGGGGTGGGGGCAGAAAAAAATCCGACACTAAAACTTTCATCAAGTTTCAAGTTTAGATTCTGTCTCGACCTCGACTCCGACATCATACAAAGACGACGGAAAAGGGACGAAAAAGGAAGAAAAAAGAAGGGGAGAAAACACCCCACGACCGAAGAACAAAGAACAAAGGAAAGACAAACAAACAAGCCTGGCGGAACTAGGACCAGGACGGGACTGGAACCTGGAACTTCAGAAAATTTCCAGAGTTCAGGTTTAGTTTTGGTTCCACCCCTGACATAACAAAAAGAAAAGGGGTACAAAGAAAACAAAACAGAAAAGGGGGAAAACAAGGCAAAGACATAAGATGAAGACCCTCAATAAAAACCGAACACTTGCACTCTGGGCTCAACTCTTATGGGAGCCTCATTAAAACCACGTGCTGAATTGAAAACATAATTTTCCCCTGCAGCTGCACAAGAAGCAAAAAAGTTAGAAAATATGTAACCTTGATGCAAATGTTCTTCCATTTGGTCTTTGAGAACACCTAAAAGCATGGATTACCCTAACTAATTGAGCCCGCAGGTGAAAATCGGGTAACATTTATGGCGACCTCAGCTGGATGTTTGCCTGCTAAACATGCAAACCAGTAGCCTAGTCCTATCCTTTGGGCACAGAGTCATTTGCAACCTAGACCTATCCTTAGAAAAAACACCCAGATCCAGTAACTCAGAAGACTGACACATACGAGGCCTTGGCCCATCTAAGACAAAACCGTAGGAGGAGAACTATTCATTTGTGTTGAGACAACACTTAGGGAATGAGAACTGCACCTAATCTAATGTGCGGAAGCACTTATTGATCTCTAGAATTTTAACAGCTATGTACAAATTTAGGTCCATACCTCAGAAGCAACGTTTGAGGTGAATCCCATTCACTGGGATTGGTTCCACTATACCATCCAACCTAGATAGATGGAAAGCATTATGTTGTTTCTTCTCAATAATGATATATGGCACAGTCCAAAATGCATCAAATTTGGAGTATTTTCTAGGCCTACTTTTTAATTCATCCCACTTTAGCACTATGTCACCTTCCTGGAACACTCTAGGAGATGCCTTCTTATCGAATGACCTTTTCATTTGAGCCTGATGTTTCTCAATCCTTTTCACTATTTCAGCTCTGAGTTCTTCAAGTTCAATTAATTGAGCTAACCTTGCTGTCATAGGCTCCTCCTCAAACATATCAAGCTGATTTACTAGATCTAGGGCTGGGAGTTCAACTAAAGTGGGTAGTCTTGCCTCTTTTCCATACACCAGCACATATGTGGAGAGACCAATTGACCTTTTAGACGTAATCCTATCAGCCCACAAGGCTGATTTTAGCTTGGTGTGCCAGGTTTTTTGATTGTCTTCCATAGTCCTCTTAATGATTCTCAGGTGATTCTTGTTAGTGGATTCAACCTATCCATTGCCCTGCGGATAATAATTAGAGGATATACTCAGATATATACCATTTTTTACAGCCCAGTCAGAAATTTTAACACTCACAAAAGCAAGGGCATTGTCTGACACAATAGAATCAGGGATACCAAATCTGGTAACTAACTCTTCATAGAAGTTCAAGACAGCAGATTCATTAGCTTCTTTGAGTGCCACAACTTCAGTCCATTTTGAAAAATAATCAGTGGCTATGAGTATCCACTTGTGGCATGCACTTAATGGTGGGTTTATAATCCCAATGAAATCCAAACCCCATTTCATGAAGGGTTGATCAATTTGAATCGATTGCAGCGGGAGGGCTGCCAGCCTATCTTTTCCAACAAAAATAGCACACTCTTTGCACTTTCTTACCCACAAATGAGCATCGTTGAATAAGGTAGGCTAGTAATAGCCTGCTTTCATTATTTTAAGGGTTGTGGCTTTTAGAGAAAAGTGTCTGCCAACTGCCCCTTGATGGAATTAATGCAATACTCTATCAACCTGATCAACTTCAATACATCTTAATAGGACACCATGAAAATATCTTCTAAACAGCAAACCATTTAAAAGAACATAAGGTATGGATTGCAGTCGATAATACCTTCTTTTGGATTTAGTTAGATCAGGAGGGCACTCACCAGTCAATAAAAAATGTGTCATTTTTGTGATCCAACCTGTAGGAGTAGGTAGAGCAGCTTGTTGTCCGTCTTGGAGTGCTAAGACAGAACTTTCCTCCTTTATATTGATGTTGTTGTCCTCAGTAAGCTGTTCACAAAGACCTCTCCCTCTTATTAGTTTGGTAACCTTTATCTCAAGGTCATACTCCATCACCTTAGTGACCCAACCAGCTCTTCTATCACTCAAATCTTTGTTTAATAAAAACTCTTTCACACTTGGATGAGCAACCATCAGTATAATCTTGTTATTGGAAAGCATGTGCCTGAACTTCTTTAAGCTTCTTATGACAATGAGAACATGTTTCTCTACAAAAGTATACTTGAGCTCGTAATCTTTGAGTCCCTGACTAAAGAATGCCATGGGCTGTTCAGATCCTTCATCATTTCACTGTACAAGCATGGTTGAAAGTGAATCAATATTTCCATAGGAATATAAAATGAAATCTTTAGAAAAGTCAGGATTCAAAAGTGTAGGTGCAGTTGCTAATGTGTCTTTTATAAGCTCAAAACTTCTTTTCCCATCATTAGTCCAGCTAAAAGGTACATTCTTTCTTAGCATGTGAGTTAGTGGACTTAATAAATCAGCAATGTCAGGGATAAACCTCCTAACAAAGTTAATCCTACCAATAAAACTCTTCAAACCTTTCTTGTGTGCTGGTAAAGGAAGAGCTAAGATAACACTTATTCTTTTAGGGTCAATAGTAATACCCTATTTAGATACCATATAACTAAGCAATCTTCCTTCATGAATAGCAAATACACACTTTTTGGGGTTAAGTGATATCCCAAATTCCCTGCATTTTTCAAAAATCTACCTCAAATGACTTAGATGATCCTAGCCTCCTTAGAAAAAATAGTGATATCATCAAGATAGACTAAGACTATCTTGTACATTAAACCCTGAAAGGCCATATCCATTGCTTTTTGAAAGGTTTCCCCAGCATTAGATAAACCAAAGGGCATTTTCTGATAGGCCACAGTTCCCAATTTTGTGGTGAAGGTTGTCTTGTACTGATCCTCTTTTTTCACTAATATCTAGTTGTAACCAGAATAGCCATCTAATAAGGAAAACCTTTCAGACCCTGAAACTACCTGAAGTATCTGCTCCATAGAAGGAAGAGGATGACAGTCCTTTAAGGAGGCCCTATTTAAGTCATGAAAATCTACATAGAGTCTTATTTCACCATTTTTCTTCCTTACTGGTACTAGGTTTGAAACCCATGAGGTATGCTTGATGGGGAAAATAATTCTGCTTTCAATCAACTTATCTAGCTCCTTTTTCATCAAAGGCTCTAACTTAGGATTCAAGGGCCTCTGCTTTTGCCTAACAGGTTTGACATTAGGCTCAAGTTCAATGGTATGTTGAGCAAGCTGGGGATTAAATCCCTTTAAATGAGTATATTGACAGGCAAAGATATCATTAAATTATTGACAAAGTTGAATAAAAACATGCTTCTCTTCAGCTGTACTTACCTTGCCTAACTTAAGAAGCTTTTCTTTGAAAACTTCAACTTCTTCGTAGTGATCTTGTTGAACTCGAATACTCCCCTTAGGTTTTCTAGCTTCATCATCAATATTGAAAATGAATTCTAAAGTGACCATGCCTTTAGGCAACTTGTTTTTTTTTAGCTGAATAATCTGGTCATTGTACTCGTGTTGTAACTTTTCCTGATTGGCATGTGAGAACTCAACTTCTCTTAAAAAGCTGACGATCTGCTCGTCACTATCAAAGACTTTCCAGTGTATATTATTATTAGGCATAGCAGGCCTAACTACAATCTTGATATGCTAATTAGTTTTATCGCTACAAATCTCCTTTGGAATATCATGTTCAGCTCCTACAACAGCTAATCTATTAGCATGTTTATTCTGAGCTCTAGGAATGGAAATCAGATTAAATGCCTCAAATCCCTCTAAGAGGTCCCATACCCTATTCCTATAAGACCTGAGTACATCATTTTTAACAGCATTAAGCTTTCTCACCTGATTGACAACCAACTCGCTGTCACCATAAACTTTTAGACAACTGATACCTCTCTGTCTCGCCCACTCCTAGCCCTGGACTAGAGCTTCGTATTTAGCAAAATTATTAGAGTAGATAAAATAGAATTTGAAAGTGAGATAGTACTTTTGACCTTCTGGTGATAATAGCATACATCCACCACCAGCGCCTACCCTACTCCTTGAGCCATCAAAATACAACTTCCACAGATCATTTTCATGCTATTCACTATGTCGTTCCTTATCCTTTTCAATTTTAGGCATAAAGGAGTCAGTCTCACGCATCATATAAACACCAATGTCAACCTCCTCCAATTGCTCACCTATACCAACTTCATGAGCTTGAGGAGCCCACTCTTTAGGAAGAATATCTGATGTTCTTTCTATTTGAATCTCAGCCTCTTGAACAGTAGGTTGCTCTACTTGTACACTTGTAAATAAGTTGGCATTGATAGGAGATGGATTGTAAGGTTCGATATGAACATTGGCTATGGGTTCTAATTTAATAGTGACTCTAGTACCATATCTAGTCCTAAACAGAATGTGAGACCAATCAGAGGATAGGTAACCACTTATCTTGGCCATAAAATCCCTAGATAAATAAAGGGCAAAGTACAGGAGCAACTCAATAATGTATATATCCTATGGTATTGCAAAATTTGGATAGGCATGTAGAGTTAAGCTCAAATTTTTAATTACCCTTATGTGTTAACAACAGTACCATCCAATTGCACTACCCCCTTTTCTAGTGTCTCATATTCAACTCCCAACCTATCAAAAATTTGTTTGGGCATAACTGAACTACTAGCCCCTGAGTCAATCATACAATTGTGAACTAGATGATCTCCTATGATCAATGACAAATAAAAAGGAGGTGGCTTGGCCTTAGCAACTTGTTGTTCTTTATCACCAACAGTAGTATTAGCCAACACATCCTTCTCCTTTTCTACACTAGGCTCATTAGAGACACTTAAATTGGATAAAGCAGATTGAAGCAAGTCCTTTTGACCCGGAATTGTAACGCCCCGTCGTGCGAACCCCAAAGGACAACTAAGGCAACGATTACCACACAATTTTTTTTTTTAAGTAAAACTAACATGCATGAGATGCACAAAAGTTATGACATGAAAATTCATTTAAACAAACCCAATATCATTTACGTCCCTTGGGGTACACGAGGATACATTACGAAACTTAATGCCATACATCAAAGATAAAGAATGAATGCGAAATATAATCCATGACAAAGCATACATATAAACCATCAATAAGAACCATTCACTTAAATAAATACAATACTTTGAATAACGTCTGATATGGATCCATATCCACACCAGGTTCACCAATGATAAATATTACATCACATCCTTTTCATTACTTTACACTGTTCAAGTCTTACAATGATACAAACATGTTTCCCAATATGAGCAGGAACCACATAACAAGATAAGATGATACATCAGAAAGATAATAACAAAGTAATGTAACTGGCTCCAAGACAAATACAACTCTGGAGTCGCTGCAACGGCACCAATCTGCACCTCTCGATCCTTGACTGGGGACCCAATGGGTGCTTAGCACGTTCCACCCGACCACGTGGGTCCGAAGACCCACCCCCCGTGCTAAGGAGCTAACAAGAAGAGACCTCAACCAAGAACATCCAAACAGGGAACCACAAGACTCAACATCATACAAAGGTATCATGAAACTCACGGATTACAATGACATAATCAACAACATTCATGAGTCAACAAAATCAAATGAAACTAAGAAACTCATCACATTTAACCCAAGCAATAACAATTAAGCAAGTCACCAAAGAGCATCCATAAATCATTTTCACAAGAATCTAAAACAACATAAAGATTACAATATCCAGAGGCGACAAGAACAAGAAGCAAGGGTGTCTAGTCGGGAGGGTCATCGCATAGCTCTCATGGGATCCCCTGGCACTTCCTCCAACCGAGGCGCCGGAACCCATCTATGGATTCCCTAGCCCTCGAAAACAACATAAAGATACAATAACCAGAGGCAATTACAACCAAGCACAAGGGTGTCAAGTGGAGAGTGTCATCGCATAGCTCTCATGGGATTCTCCTGGCCCTTCCTCCAACTGAGGCGCCGGCACCCATCTATGGATCTCCTGGCCCTTCCTCCTAACTGAGGTGCCGGCACCATAGGGTAGCTAATGCGGAGCCGATAATCTCTCGTGAGGATGAGACTATGACTTTGCCGACCACGGCCTTCTTAGTCTATCACTAGTCTATGGTAGCCCTAGTGCATAGCCGAGGAATCCAATGTTTTATTATCTTGTGTTTTTTAAACTACCCAACCCTCTAAATTCTATTGTTTAGGTTATCACTTGTTTAACTACTCTTTCGTGGGTTATCCTGAGCCCTTCCTCATCCTGAGGCGCCGGCGCCCACGAAGAGCCACTCTCCCTATGACCCCTAACATATCTCAAAGCAGGCAAGGGTTGTACCATAACCGAAAAACAAATAATCTCAAGACCAAACTACGCGAGGCATTAACCATCTCGCTATAACCACATAATCAATGTCTCAACAATTCATGTACAACCCTTTTAAAATCATGATATCAAAATACTTGCCACATCAAGGGCACATAACAAGAGAATATCCATTGACAATAATCTCAAGCCTCTGGAAGGCAAAAGAACGACAATCCACAAACGAGGGTAAAATGAAGCAACAAGAGCTTTTCCTAATAATTTCGACACAAGAATAATATTCCCCCCCAAGTCTGAGATCAACTTAGAAAAGCCACACAAAGAAAGTTTCATCAAACCCCATCCACAATTCAACAATGGTGTCACTTCAAAAAGAGATTCACAAAAGAAAAACAACCTTTAATTCAATAAAAATCACTCAACATCCAAAAGCTACCAACTAGGCATTCCACGGGAGACCTCAATTTTCCCCTCGCAAGAACCCCCTTAAAGTGGTACGTAACTCAGCTTCAGAAGGACAACAACATGACAACGACAACAACTATCTATTCACACTTTCAATTAAAAAGAAAACAACCTATTCAACAACCAATCAATTACAATCTCAAGGTTCTAAACAACTATCCATCAAAGCACTTCATTTATAAGGAGCTCGAACTGTCATAAAGTGATCCACTTAACTAACAATTCAAAAGAAATAATTAAGAATGAAAATTCAATTCAAGGAGCAATTTATTTCGATGATTCTAGTTTATAACACTTCTATAATGAAGTCAAATAGAGTTAAAAAAAAACTGACTAAAATATCAATTATGCTAATTCTTAAACAATCAACACATTATTTATTCTACCAACAAATCAATATTGCAACCTAGAACTATCATTTCAACTATCAATTAACTAAGACAAAGTATTCATTCAAATTGATAATAAATAGCACTTATTCCATCATTTACCTAAAAGGCCAAGAGTTATACTTTTCTAACATTCAAAAGTAACTACGTAAAGTTTATATATAATGGTATGCATCATAATATTATATACACCATAAGTATCACTTAACTTATCTTTATTTTAATTTTCTTTATTTTCGGAATAACATCTTTATTTTTAATTAATTAGCCCGTCTCTATAAAGCCTTCCTACTCAACTAATTATAATTAACTCTTCCTTCATAAAATTTTATCCACATGACCCGAAAATCACAAAGCACAATTTATTCTTTTCCTAATTACACAATGCCCTCCCGCTCACATGTACATACAAATATAAAGAATTATAATTAAGTGTTACCTTCTACTAAGAGCTAGATAATATCATACAGAGATCACCCTTATAAAAATATATCTGACTGGCTATATTAATATAATAAGTCAATTAGAGACTTAGCCATCGATTTCTACCTAAGAAACAAGGCCTTCAAACTTGAAAATTAGAAACAAGCCATCAAAAGGAAAACACATCATTCAATGGAAAGGACAGAACCAATTTCGCATGAAGCCTTTCAAGATACTAACTTAATGATGCACTCAAGTTAAAAAAAGACAAAATAACTAACATTATAGTTTTGTTGTGTTTTCAGGGTACAACATTGGGTGCTAAACAGAGATCCTAAACCCACGTAGCGAAGGAAGATCAAGGTTCACTAAAGTAAAGTAAGGACGACCCTTAAGCCACAGTTTTTGGAGGAAATCAAGGGCATATAACCGAATGCCAAAAAAAGAAAGATTTTGAAAGTGGTAGGCTATAAGTGTTGGCCATGCAAAGAGGAACAAAAAAAAATGACGGGCGAGAGGTAGCTATACCATGGAGCGTATAATTTACACAATAATTAATCTGCTTGCAAGTCAAGTCAAAGAAAGAATTCACAACCAACCATATTTCCTGCTAGATTCGTATGCAAAATGTGGAACACAGACAAGGCACGTAACTGTTTGACAGAAAGCCTCAAATAGATATCATCTCATGGAGGGAAAAGATTGCCAAAGAAAAAAAAGCTGGTTATTTAAACTCTTAAAGCTTCCTATTATGTCAAAGCGCTGCTGCTAAGACAGGTTAACAACGAACTCAGAGAGATTTCTTGAACCTTTATAACATTCTATTTTCAAGTGCTGCAAACGCGACCGGTTGCCAACTGAACCAGGAAGGCTTGTTTTTACCTCTGCAGTCTTCTATGTTCAAGTGTTGCTGCTGTGACCGGTTGCAAATTGCATTAGGGAACATTATTTAAATTTATACACCCTCCAAAGTCTTATTCTACAGCTGTGATAGACTGACAGAGGAATCAAGCAGGTTATTTAAACCTTTGAACTTCCTATAATGTACAAGTGTGCGGCTGTGACAGACTGCCAATGAAATCAGAATGATTATTTAATTTACTACTATTGCAAGTCTAGCAGATGCAGCTGTGATAGGTTGCCAATGGTTTCAGGGAGGCTTTCTAATTCTGCACAACGCCTCAACTCTAAATGCTGTAACTGTGACCGGTTGCCAAGTATATAAGAAAGTGAATATTGGAATTTGGAAATATCGACATCTATCTTGGAAGTATTATAGGTGATGCTAAGTGAAACAATAGTCCTGCATGCAGATTAACGGAACCAGACCATACCTAAAATGGCTAGACATAATATTAAAAGAGTAGGCGTGGCTTGCAATTACTTGGATGAGAATATAAATATATCACAAATAAACAAAAGATGACAGAAACCTAAGTGATGAGGGATAAGGAAGAAGGGTAAAGATCTTTGAGTATAACTATGTTTGAGTGTTCAACATGCATAACACAAGCTCTGTTTGAAAATCTCAATGAATACTTAACACCTTTTACTGATCTAATGGCATACAAATCCATTATACATCCAATCAAACTGAGATGATTTAGAGGTTTAAACACATACCGAAAGCAATGGATCCGTATTGTCAACCAATCTTTGGATTCAATCATTTGTTGACTATTGCAATAACCTAAGTCCATAATTCAATGCAGGATGTGAGGGATCACCAACGCAGCATAAACCATCCTCGTCGAATACTATGAGGAGCACCCCGCCAATGCCAACACCAACAATAGCCTTTTGTTTCAGTCAATGTCCAGAGAATTCCCTTCATGAAAAGCCCTTAACCCACTGAAATTTTCTCTCCTCCAAAAATTAACTTCCCCTCCCTAAAACCCAATCCCAGCTCCCTTTTTGAAAACACCAAGATCCATAATATTAGCAGGTTACCCGTACAAAACTAGTTTCCAGTTGTGCATCTGCTTGCATGCAATTCTTCAGTCCTTTTTTTTTTCTTTTTTTTTTTTTGTTTTTGTTTTTGTTTTTTTTTTTATATATATATATATATATTGAGTTAGAAATCTTATCCTTTTATTTATTTTAATATGGTAATTAAAATAATTATCTTTTCCCCCATGTTTTGTTTCTATTTTAACTAGCTTTGAAATCTTTATCCCTTTTATTTTAAAATTACATTATTTAATTTTAATCATTAAAATAATTAACCACATTATCTCTTCTAAATTATTAAATAATTAATATCATTTCAAACATGCTTCTTTTAGTTACCATCAATTTAGGTTTCTTTTCAATCCTTTTAAATCAATTAATTAAATTACACCAGGCTAATCAATATCGCTAAATCACCTAATTCAAATTCCCATAATCCATATGAATTAAGAAACACAATGTGACAACATAATTATCAAACGAGCATATTCAATAACAACATGACCACACAACAAACCACTTACTTGAATAATAGTGACGACCAAAACGGAGGGCACTACAGGAATACTCAGAGAATCCCATATTGACATGGGTACATTAATTTTCTTCATATGCTCTAGTATATTGAAAGATGTAGCAGGTTTAACTTGACCTTTGGGAGGAATAACATCACCTTTAACTAGAGGTGCCTGGGCTGATAAATCAAACTGTTGCTTGCCTACAAAAGGCTGGCCCCTTGGTGGCATTCAGATCTGGTTAGCTTTTCACGAGCCGGGAGCATTCTGATTCTAGTTCGGCCCTTGTTTCGATTGAGTCTGAACTATATTAGGTTGATGTCCTTCATCTATTGCCCTCTTCTTACTACATGTATTTTCTGCAATTGGAGAATCAGCATGGATCACTCCACAAAATTCTTCTCCTTGCCAGTTTAGGAATGTAGACTCATGTGTTTGTTGCTCTTGCTGCTATACTTCAGTTGCTACAGGCACACTTGACTATATTGCTGAACTATTCTGAACCATCAAGGCTTGGTTAAGCAGCCCATTTACATAGGTACCCTAATTATGGGGTTGACTACATGGAAAGCACCACTCATAATCTTGAACTAAGTTATTTTGGACAGGTTCAAGCTCTTTGGAAGTGCTTGCAGTGTTGGAGTCATAAGTTTGATGTGGCCTTGGGTTAGGAGAAAACTTTTGGACTTGATTATAAGGCTGATAAGGTGGTCTATTGGTCTGATTTTTCTGGTAATTAGACTAAAATGAGGGTTGATAAGGCTTAAAACCTTGATTTTGCTATTTTTTTAGATTAACCATCTCATTGCCAAAGGTCGTCAGAAGGCCTTTAATCTCTTGCAGTTCATTAGATTGAGCTAGAAATGCATTTAATTGACCATTAGGCTGGGTATCAGGCGTTGGAAATGTTGGTTCACTTGGAATAATAGCCAAAGGAGGTAACTGCATAGGGGTTGGAGGCTGAAAAGCGGGAAATATTGGCATAGGTGGTCTTGGGGAAATTTTACCAGCCTATATGAGGCCTTTTTCAGCTCTAACAACTACACTATATGCTGTAGGAAGTGCATCACCTCCATTGATTGAATCATTACAGAAATATCACTATTTAAAGCTCTTAAATAGTATAAAAAGGCATGATTAGCAGTAGGCCTTACTATTTGTGGGATTCTATCCCACGTCCTTTGGAAACAGTGATTGAAATCTAACATAACTTCATGAGGAGCTCTTTTGATTGTAGAAAGCTGCTCCACCAATGACAGGTGATCGGATTTATCTTCAAAAAATTTGCACAAATGGCTGCCTAACTCATCCCATGTTGCTATGGAGTTGATAGGCAGGCCTCTGAACCATTGTAAGACTTTTCCTTTAAATGACACTGCCAACAATCTGAGTGCAACATTGTCTTCAATCACATGATGAACAACACACAGGTTGGCAACATCTTTTATATGCTCTGTTGGGGTGGTATGATCCTCGCCATGAAAATATGGCAGACATTTTAAGGAAGTGACAGGAATTTCATCATGCTGAGTCAGATTTAGTGGGCTGCCTTGGTTAAAAGCAACAAATGGCTGATTTCTCACTGCGGGAATCATTGTCACTGGGATATTCCTAGCAATAACAATAGGAACAGTAGTGTGACTTCTCATAGAAGGATTCGACTTGGATCTTGTGAAATAAACAATTTCCTTTTGAACCTTTTGGATTTCCCTGCCCCTTCTTCTAGGCGGGGACAACTGCAAATACTCAAAAACAGGTGAGTTACTCCTAGTTTGCACTCTTCTCATGAGCAGTAATGCACTGGAACTGCTAAATTTGAGCTCAGAGTCACCAAGTATGCTAAAATTTGTCTCTTAAAGACTACAATTTATGTTGCACGTACCAAACAACAGTATGATAATTTTGGTTTAAGATTGAAAATAGTCCTCGCTCCCACCGGGCGTGCCAAAAAATTGTTGTCAAATAAAGTTGCACCCTTGCTAAGCTATTAACTGTAGCGACCTATTGACACATGGGAACACTTCAAGGTTGTGGGTGACCTGGGAATGAAGTGGACCTCCAAATTATGGGCTAGTTCCCCCTAAGATAACTTGAGAAAAACTAAAAGAACGATAAGGAAAAGAGTAGGAAGGATATACTTGAAATTAAAAACCTATCACTAATAGGTGATACACCAAAGATAAAATTTGACAATATTGTAGAAACTTCATAGAAAATCTCAATAGAGGTAAACAATCTCATAACACCAAGATTTATGTTTATAAAAGCATGTCTATGTAAGGTTCTGGTTGTTCTAATGCTTAACACAAGGAAAACAAAGATGTTTTCACAGATATAAACGCAATAGAAAGATATCACTAACATAAACCTACACTATGACATAATATTCTCTACATCCAGTACTGAAGGAATCTGATAAAATGAAGGATTACACATAATTTTATCATGCAACTCACAACCAATACTAAACAACAAAGAAAATTGGTGAAGGAAATGACTTTCTATTGAGAAAATAAGGAGTCTTTGTATTACAAACTTGTAGTATTCATACAAAAAATGAATTACAAAGTCTGGATAATGCTTTTTTGGGTAGTCTCTTGACCAAGAACTCTCTTACAAAAAGGAAAAACTACCATATATACAACAAAAACCAAAAAGTGTCGGCCCCTACCCTAGGGTTTACAAATATGATTTGGTGCCTAGACACGTCGGCCCTAGAAACATTTTTGGAATGAAGTTAATGAGGCATTAAATGTGCATACCTTGCTCATGTCGGTGAAAGCTCACTCCTAGGCATGGTCTTCGGATTTTTTACAACGACTGCATTAACTCTAACCCTCGTGTCCACCCTCAAAACTTCGTTAGAGCCGCTTTGAATGCTCTATGACATGGTCATTAATGTCGACCCACTTTGGCAGCCAACATCCCAGCTGTTATCGTGACTCACGGCCTCTTCCCCTTCGACTCTCCTCTTTCCCTAGATCTATCTGCAAGTTGACCCCCTTTAAGAAGTAGCATCGGATTTACCTTGTTAGATTCAAACGCCATTGCTTCACCGAGCCGATCCATGCCGAGCACATTTTGTCGATATTTCTTATAGGGGGAGTCAATCAGTCAAACTACCCATGACCATCTTTAGCTCCTTCTGATTGGTTGAACTCGCGCCACATAGATTTCTAGATGGTCAAAAGATCACTACATCAAAATCGCATGTCGGTGAGACACTAGCCATGTCTCCTTGATGCGATTATGTTCTTCAGCAATTATCGACATAGCAATTGCTATCAGCCAAAGGTCATGACGAGCTTCTATTGGTCATACCGATATTCTCCTCTATTGTCAAATTCATCGCCATTAGCAAGACTTCTCCTAGTCGGTCAGACTTTATGCCGAAGGAAAACTATCTCGGCGAGACCACCTTCGATGTTTTCCAAGCTTGAACCCTTCAACAGAGTCTGAGTCGGGATGAGAACCAAAATGGGATAGGAGTCAGAATGGGGGAAAATCCAAAGAGTGGGTGAAATCAGAACCGGAACCTAATCTGGACCTGAAATTTTTTTGAAGTTTCAAGTTCGGATTCCATTCTAATCCCGCCCTCGGAAACATACAAGGCACGAAGGAAGAAAGAAAAACACAAGGAAGATCAAAGAGGAGGAGACATCCCTCGATCATCGGCCACGCAAAAAGCAAAGAAAAGAAGAATGGGCAGAACCGGGGCCAGGACCAGAACAAAAATAGAAACTAGAACTTCAGAAAAGTTCCATTGCTCAGTTTTGGTTTGCGTCCCAGGTCCACCAAAACAAAGGAAACACCCAAACAAAAAGGAAGGCAAGGCGGGATTAGAACCAAAGCTGATCCTGGGAAAACACAACAGGGGCGGGGGCGGAAACAAATCCGACATTGAAAATTTTGTCAAGTTTCAAGTTCAGATTTCGTCCTGACCCCGACTCCGACATTATACAAAGATGATGAAAAAGGGACGAAAAAGGAAGAAAAAAGAAGGGGAGAAAACACCCCATGAATGAAGAACAAAGAACAAAGGCAAGACAAACAAACAAGCCCTGTGGAACCGGGACCGAGATGGGACCGGAACCTGGAACTTCAAAAAAGTTCCAGAGTTCAGGTTCGGTTCCGGTTCCACCCCCGACAGAACAAAAAGAAAAGGGGTACAAAGAAATGAAAATAGAAACGGGGAAAACAAGGCAAAGACATCAGATGAAGACCCTCAATAAAAACTGAACACTTGCATGCTAGGCTCAACCCTTATGGGAGCCTCATTAAAACCACGTGTTGAATTGAAAACATAATTTTCCCCTGCAGCTGCACAAGAAGCAAACAAGTTAGAAAATATGTAACCTTGATGCAAATGTTCCTCCATTTGGTTTTTGAGAACACCTGAAAGCATGGATTACCTTGCCTGATTGAGCCCGCAGGTGAAAATCAGGTAACAGGTATAACCTAAGGATGAGCCTCTAATAGAGTGTAATGAGGGGCTTGTTTGAGTTCTTAGAAAACATATTAGTTTACTCTTTAACAAAAAGTTCAAGAGAAGACAACAAATAAAAGGGAAAACTAATCGACAAAATGTTCCTATAATGATATAGAAGTGATAGGTGATAAAAGTATTAGTATTTATTCATCCCTCAAGAGTAATACATTTCATTAAAACAAGACATACCTGGTCCCACAATTTGGGGAGCTTACAATGGACATAACCGACATGCAATTTAATTGGGTTTTATCTTTTTTGAAAAACAAGTTCTCACCCTAGCTTCATTCTCACCCTTTCACCCCCATGGTTTGTTGAATGCAAAGCTAGCAATGTTGGTTATCTCTGTGATAATTTAGGCAATAAAAGCATAAAGGTTTTTTGGATATTAGTGGGGTTTTCCATCAAATAACTTCAAGGAATCCAAACAAATGGAAGGATGAGGCATTAGTTGGCTAGTCATGCTCGAGCTGTGAGAAATCCATAGGTTATGTAATTTATCAAAAAATTTGTCAAGCCTATCCTTATGGTATCATTTTAGGCTAGATGGAATGCATCCTCATGCCAACGGTCCTCATCTTATGCTCAAAATTATTTTAGCACATTTTTGGATTACTGAAGGTCATCTTGGGTGGTGGGATTTTAATCATGAAACAACAATCAATTTTTGAGTTATGACTCATGATTAATAACCTCATGACTATGGCTCCCTTTTTCGCTCAAGACAATTTAATCTCATAACTAGAATACAATATATAGTTTGATAATTAGAACCCAAAATAAATAGAGAATAAGATATGTTGTCCTTAAGGCCCACATTTTCATATCCTTGTCCATATTCCAAGCCCACAACAACCCATCCATTATGTTAGGAAGGGGATTTGTAAAAATAATATATAAAAGTATAAATATAACCATTAAGGTTTTAATTCAAGCTCTCCACAATTTGAATGTTGGTATATCATTCTTCAAGGATTAAACCTTTAACCTTCATCAAGAGTGTAGGAGTTGATGGTGACTCCTCAACACCCCCAAGATCAGTTGCGACCAAAACCACTTCCACAAGAGAGAGAATGGCAAGAAATCTTGCTTCACAATGCAAGATTGATTGATTGCTTGATCAACTTGAATACAAATGTACATGAGATGCCTTGCTTATATGGGCAAGGTTGAGAGATAGGTATGAATATGACATTGACAAATGTCATGATCCTATGACATGAGACAACCAACAACCTAATCACCTAGGAAATGATGCATCCTATCTAGATAAGATAAGTTCTAGATAAGCCAACTAAGACTTCTAGAAGGAATCTTTTACCTAAGTAAACTTAACCATGTGAATATGTCCCCTAATTTACCTAGTGAATGAGTAAGCTAGGTACAAGACAATTATTCACACCAACAAAGAGACATAAACTATCCCTCCAACATCTAGTGGATTCCAAAGCAATCCCCATGTTTTCCATAGCATCAGCCACCTGATTTCCTTCTCTGTAAATATTAGAAGTATTGAGTCTATCAAATCCCATCAAGATGTTTTGAATATCATAAATAATGTTAGAGATAGTTCATTTTATCATCCCTTTACCTTTTAGTACATCTAGAATATATTTTTAGTCACCTTCTACTTGTAGTCTTTTTATCCTTAGAGACAAAGCAATCTTGATTCCCCCGAGTATGGCTATTGCTTCAGCCACATTGGAAGACTTCCCCTAGGCCCCCCAACAAAACCAACAATAAATTTTCCATTAGAATTTTTGATTGAATATCACCAATACTAGCCAAGGTCAGGTTTCCTTTGGCAACCCATCAAAGTTGAGTTTTGATCAACCCAAAGGTGGACGTTTCCAATATCAATTGTTGCTTTTTTGAGTGTCAGTCCTTGGGATTTATGTAAGGTAATTTTCTAAACCATAGATAGTAGTATTTGTTTGCAATTACTTAGAGATATGGGTGTTATAGGTATAATTTTTGGGTTATTTTAGTTCCATGACCATTTTAATTATCAAATTACACCACTACGTACAAAGGTAAATCTGATATTTTAGAGCCAACTATGTATGCAATTTCTAGTACTTCTCTAAGAGACCCATTTACAAGCTTGCTTGAATCTGAGAGTTTGTTGTTAACATGGTTCATTGGACTCTACATAGTAGGAGTTATTAGGAAATTTGGTCAACATCATTATCAATGTTTAATTTATGTGTGTTTTTATTGCAACACCAAGTGTAATAGGAAGGTTTAGTAGTTTGAGCTTCTTTTTTTGTTATGTATCCTCACTAAATCATTTGTAGAAAATAAGTGCGCTAATTGGTCAAAATATTTTTGTTTATTGTTTATAGTAATTTATTTGTGTGATTCATTAGTAATTTCCAATCTTGTTCAAATGGTTATGCATTATGCATGTTGTGTAATGTTCAATGAAATTCAATTTGAGTTTGAGTGTCATCCTGTTGACAAAAAAAATTTGTCATGTAACAATTATAGTGAATTGTTCTCATATGAATTTGGAATTTGAGTTCAAGATGAATAGATAGATTTGTCCATAACAGGTGGTAGTTGCACCAAGTCACCTACAAGAATGATAGATGTGACACCAAAGCATAAATGTTGTTGGTGGGGGAGAGCTTCACACAATCTACTATTTATTTTTAATAGTAACTTTCGTCCTATGAAGCTCATCTTGTTGATAAGGAGGTATTTCACATGCTTCATGTCTTCTTGAAATATTGTTATTGAATCTTGTCTCTTTAATGGTTGTATTTCTTTTATTGGAATCTTAAGTCTTGAATGTATAGTTGAGGCATGTATGTTGAACACATTGATTCCTATAGGAGCAACAACAAGGATAAGGTTATATTTTTTATGCTAAAATCCATAATGTATTCCTGATTCAATGAATTAGATATGATTTTATTATACCCATTTTTCCTTGTATTATCAAATGTAAGGGTTTCTTGAAGGAAATATCGTCATAGTATTCTATAATAATGGTAAATGTTAGTTCTATTCTAGGAGATATTGGATCATTCAATTCTAATGTAGATAGATCATCTTGTTGGGACATCTTTTTTGTACTTATGAATGTTCTACAATGTCATGTAAATGTGGAGGTATAATATATTCATCCCATTTTTTAATATTATTAAAATCACATCTACCTAGAATCTCAAGGGCATTTACATTTCCACCACTAGCAAGGCCCATTTGTGATAGAAATTCCTATTTACACACTTCTATTGTATTTCTTATATCTTTCTCATTATGAATTCACCATCATCTTCATGGTGAAAGGTGGAAAATTGGTTCTCTCCCACCTTTAGGGTTTTAGGAACTAAAAGGGGCAATTTTCACTCACTCAAGAACAAACCCTTGAGATTTCAAAGAAAAAGAGAAAGAGATCTTGCAAAAGGGCTATCCTAAGGGTTGAATGTCATCTAATGGGGGTTCATCACCAAGTCTAAACTTGAGAAGACTAATGAAACACAAGATGTAATGAAAAACCCTAATTGAATGCAAACTAACACTAAATGACCTAGAAAAGTGGATGAAATGCAACAAAAAACTATAAAAAAGAAAGTGTGCACCTGGGAATCTAGAGAAGGAAGAATGGAGATTTGAACCATTGGAAAACATGATTTTACTTTTGACTAGGACTCATTTGCCAAGCTGGGCGAATCGGTCCAGTTTCAGGGAAACTGTGCAGGAACATGAATCTTCCAAAAGGGTGTCCAAATCTGTAAAATGTTGAAAACTGGTTGGAAATCGGACTTATTCTCCAAAAGTGGTGAATTAGTCCAGTTGGGCTTTTCTGAAGCTTCAAAGGCTGATCTCGCTCTTCTATGTCCTTCTTGATTGGTTTCCAGATCTAAATCTCATATTTGCAACCTATAGGTCTTCTCCAAGGCTCTCCAAGGCTTGATGACAACTTTGACAACTTTGGATGATTTACAACTTTTCTCCAATCTTTCTCTTTATGTAATATGCAACCTAAACCTGAAAATCACATACAAAGGAGAGGAAAAATTGTTGTTGGGATAGTGAATAGGGTCCTTGATCAAACCCCTTGTTGGAAATCAATCCTTGAAATGAAAGCAAATATAAATCGAGAATGATGAATGAAAAAATAGAAATGTTGTAACTCACCAAACCCTAACAATAAGGTGTTGCAAATATGCTTGAAATAGTTGTGATGGATGTGATTCTTGACTTTTTCTTGAAGGATGTTGATCTTGCTTGAAACACTTGCTTGAATAATAAACCCTACAACACAATTGTTAGCATAATAACAAGCATGAAATCCTTGACATGATAATTGACACTTGAATTTTGCTTGAAATGCTTGATAATCTACCCTTGAATGCTCTTGAATGCTCTTGTGAGTGCTCAAATGCTTTTGTGAACTCTCTTGAATGCTAGGTGAGAATATGAGTGAAAGAATATTGTATTTATACTCAATTATGCAAGAATTCCCAAAATTGCAACACTACAAGCCGACATCAAATCTAGGAGAATAAAACCCCACCATAAATTTGAATTAAATTTGATTTTTGGCCACACGGGACTCATTCTCCCAAGGTGGTGAATGAGTCCCATCAGGCATAATGTATGGGACCAAAAATCAAAAGTGCTTAGAAATGTGTGAAAAATGGTTCGGGGCCAAAATATCCAGGTGGGACCCATTCGCCCAAGGTGGTGAATGAATCCCAGATCACCAAATCTTGGCCACACAAGCCAAAAATACCTAAATTATGATTGGTGTCGAGATTATCCTTGAAAAGATGCATTAAATGAGGCTTGTGGATGCAAAATAAGGCCAATTAAAGCATAAGAAAGCCCAATTATTAATGACAAGCCTAGAAAAGTGTGAAAGTGGGTTACAACACTTTAAAACACTCCAAATAAGGAAATATTAAAGTTTATTTTAATTAAAATAGGTTTATTATGCTTAGTTATTTGATAAAATTCTAGAAAAGTGTGAAAGTGAGTTACAACACTTTAGCAAGTAAAATCCATTAGTTCACAAGGGTCCAAGACCTAATGCGAATGTGTCATCCACATTACAACAATAAATCAAGGCAACATTAAGCCTAAATCCACAACGAGGGACCAAACAAGTGTGAAAATGTCCCCAACGACATAATACAAAAATATACATCCATAACATATTGCCTGACATATAATTTTCTAAGCAAGTGCTAGGTTTTTTACGTATTAATGGAAACTATGGTTTTCTGTATATGAAATCTATGTGCAGTGAGATAATATTAAAAGGTTATACTCAAATCTAATGAATGAATGAATGAATGAAATATTTTAATGCAATCCATGAGACCAAACAGTCTAAGGGATTGAGAACCACAACACTAAGATATATCTAAATATTTTTTAATGTCGGATCTCCTACTATAGGTTTTGACCAAAAATCTAGCAGTCTTATTGATCATTGCTTCCTCAAATAGCTCATGCAAGTTGTCAACCTTTAAGTTGCCATCATACTAAGTACAAATATCCTCATATGCTATGCACTCCATGATAAAGTGTCATTCTATCTCCACCACTGCCTTGCTACAAAATATGCATATTCTATCCTCCCACACTTTCTTAGCTATAGTCCATTTTCCAATCTCACACCTAAGATGATGTGATTTGGTTCTCAATTGAGCTATTAATAGCCTTGCTTATCCTTTAATAATTTCTCTTAAATAAAATTTTTCACCATGCTCCCAAGTTGGGTTGAACTTTTTGACATAGTAAGCTTTCTTTCATCCAATCTGCTTTGTCTACATGGTAGTCCTATTTTTTTGCAACATAAATTTTTATTTCTCCATTGGTAAATTGATGTCTCATTTGCTCAACCATTTTTATTTTGCTTCATCCATGTTTTCTTTCTATGGCATAATTCCTTCTTGACAACTATTTTGGGCCAACAATGGTTATCCATATTTTTAACCTTCTTTAGATAGTTTAACCGAGTTATATCCAATGCCTCCAACGATAAGGTTCTCGATTAAGCCAAAAGATTCTCATAAAAGGACCATGATTTTCACTTTGAGATTGCATGTGATTAGATGTTTTTTGATTCCTTCTAACTATCTCCACCTATGATTTGACATGCTACTTCACCACACTTTGTAGCCATAGAGAACCACCAATGTGACCAACAGACCAAAGAGGGTTTTCTTGGTTTTCCAATCCCAAAGTTTAGCTTCCTATGCTTGTTTTGGAGTAAGAAAGAAGGTTTCCACCCCCCTTGTATCCTTTTCATTCTACTAATATCCCAACTGAGATTGTAGTGAAAATAAAACCCAAGATATTTTTATCCTTTCACTATTTCCAAAGGGCTACCTTCAAAAAAAAATTTATTTTGTTTCCTTTTCTTTTTAAAGAAAAAATCATGACTTTGGTCTTGGTGGTGTTCACTTGCATTCCAACCTCTTGATAAAAGAGATTCAAGGCTTTCAAAATTTCTCTTAAACCATGAGCATGTTTTGAGATTAGGATAAGATCATCGACATATGATAGTAGCTTCATCACATAACCTACCAACTAGGTACCCCTCATATGGTTTGCTTAATCAATCTTCTAATTTGTTAATGTATAACCCAAATAGAATGGGTGAGAAAGGAAAACCCTGTTTAACACCGATGTTGCTGCCAAAAAATTCAAACATTCCCTCACTTGTTCTAATTTTAGCTTTGACCTACTCATAAAGTCTATGCACTGCAACTCTATACTCATTTGGTATACTCAATTTTCCCATTTTGTTTCAAATTTTATCTCTAGGTACCATATCCAAGGCTTTTTTTTAAATCTACAAAGCAAAAACAAGCTTCCTCACCTTTAGTGTCCCATATTTTTCCAATTAGGTGTCTAAGGGTGATGCAGTGTTCAATGGTAGAGTATCTTGGTCTAAAGCTAGTCTACCCTTTTTCTCTTTTTCCTTTTTTTTGTCCAACTGTTGATTCTACATTTTAACATGCTCCCAAAAATCCTGCCAAGAATAGGATTGAACATAATATCTTAGTAGTTAGATGGGTTATTAATATCTCCACTTTTATAGAGAGGGATGACAACACTAATTGTTCATTCCTTCATAAAGCCATCACGAGTGACATCATTGAATATTCTTTTCATGTGGGGAGCAAGGATATCAACTCCCACTAAATTTTTTTAGCTTTCAACACATCTATTTCATGCACTTTACCAATTGCTAAATTCTTTGTACCTTGTTTGATATATTCTATTGAGAATAGCTCCATTGACATGCTACCTATGGGAAGATAATTTTTCCCTTGGAACCTCTTATAAAGAAGCCTCACATACTCTATGGACATTGGAAATTTGTTATATTATTCTCAATTTGTTTTCTCTTTTGTTGTAGTTCCCTCCAAAAACCTTTGGGGTTGTGTTTTCCAAGAGAAATTAACTCTTTTCCTTTTATGTTTACATAACTTCCTTTTTTTTCTTGTACCAACTTCTCATATTTCTTCTTGTTTTCTTTGCTTATCCCATTCTCTTTCAATGATCTCTTGGTAGCCTTCAATTGTTCATCATTGTTGGAGTATTGAAACACTAAGAGGGGGGTGAATCAGTCTTTCAAAAACAAATTCAATTTAATTGGTTCTCATAAACTTATAATGCACATAGTTTCTTTGTGATAACTTGGAAGCTCAAATGTTAAAAATAACCCAATCAGATAGACAAGATTAAATGCTTGATCAACATAGAAATTCAAATGCTAAATGGTACACAATACTGAATGTTTGAACATGAAGACCAAATAGACCACAAATAATGAGAAACCATAACATAGTGATTTATGAGTGGAAAAACCTTTACATGGAGAAAAAATCACTCTGAAAGTTCATTTTATTAGGCCTCATTGGAAAAATAGTAATTTCAATAATTATAGCCTCACTAGCAATAGAAATCTCACTGATTACAGCCTCACTGGCAAAATAGTAATCTCACTTATTACAACCTCACTGGCAATAGAAATATCATTGCTTACAACCTCACTGGCATAACAATGTCTTACTGATATTTGTTGAGAATCAAGATAAAGAATTAAAGACAAAGGATCTCTCTGTTTCACTGTAACTCATGGCAACTTTTTTCTTTAACACACTTTATGTCCTATAGGTTCCATTGTATTTGAAACTTAGAAAACACAAAACACATTAACTTTATTCAGGCTTGAAAGTAACTTTTTTGTTAATATTTTGACTTGAATGATGAGGAGATGACTTGAATAACTTTTCAACTTGATCTATAATTATTTCCAAGCTTCTAAGAGACCTAAATCTACAAACACACAAGAAAAAAAGAAGAAATATTGAATGTTAGGGCATTGGGGTTTACCCTGGTCAAACCCCTTTTAGGTAATTAAACCAAAATGATGAAAGAATGTAATAAAGAATGAAATAATGGAGTTTATTACCTTGCCATGATGTTTGATTTTGAAATTCTGCAACAAAACATGAAGAATCTTCCCTTTAATGTCCTAGGAAGAAATCTTGACGGAGAAACTCTAGCTTGCTTGACTTGAATGCGAAGATAGATGATGAATTAATGATGAGAAATGTAAAAATGAGTTATGATATGTAAATTAGGGCTTATAAGGTTGTATTTATAGGAAATTCTCCTAATTTACCCGTTAATACTATTGACGCCAAAATTTGACGAGGTAACAGAGTCTTATGGGAAACTCAGTTTAAGGGGGACCTTTTGCGCTAAACTGAGTAACCTCCAGATTTTAGAGAAGCCGACTTATTCTTTAATGGGGTTTGGAAAGGGAAAAGGAAACGGATATAATAAAACAGAGTCTAACTTGGCGATTCGCCAAGATTTGATGATAGGCACTATAAATCATAGATTTAAGGGCCTGAATGGTGTTGTGGTGTTCCAAAACATCGGATACTTAAGGTTATAGTATAGACAACTCATTTATTAACATAAAATAACGTTGCATACATTTTTACTGCCAAGAAGAGTCATTAGACATGGTCTAGGTAAGAAAACTTGCATTCAATGTATATGGAAGTTCTTCAAATGAATTGTTAGGACAATATAAAGCACAATTCATAGTTTGATCAAAAGCATGAAAAACAGAAAGGCCAAAAAATTGGCACAGTCTAGGAGTTTTGCAATTAAATAAAACAGTAAGAGAGGCCTAGTGTCCTTTTGCTAAAACCAACATACTTTTTTCCAGTTTCAGTCGATGCCTTTCTCCTCTTTTGAGAAAGTATAAATAGCAAGAAAACCTCCCACCACTTTGGAGAGCAGTAATAGAAAAGATTCATGCCATCCTTTGCAATGATGCCTCCAGTAGAATATTCTTAAGGCCGTTACAACAACATCGAGCTGGAACACAACATTTAGTCATCCCAGGCATAGGTGCATCCTCTGTAATGATGGCAGTGGTCCCAGCCAAGCTCGATCAGATAGGTGTCATCCATCGCTGCGAATGATTATGACAAGCAACAACCAATAGCATTATTTAGTTCATCTGGCCTATCGCCCGCATAACAGATCAACCGTTAGGCACGTGGCAGCCTTTCACTGCCTACATGAACCTTTCTCCCATCGTTGTCAAAGATTTGCAAAAGTGCAACACGTGTCGAATGGGCTGAGAACCTTATCATAGCAGAGGAAAGGCTCCATCAGCCAGGCATAAAAGACATGTGGCAGCATTTCGCTACCCGCGGTTGCCATTTCATCCCCGTGTTGAAAGATTTGCGAATGGTTGCCATGTAGCAAGATGTGGGGCCTGCCAAAACCTTTTAAGGATGAAGGCTTTGTGGAAGAATCTCACCACCCGACGAGGCCTTAAGCAAATAAAAAAAAAAAGCATCCTATAACTATGACACATGGAAGCACAACGGAGCTTCCCAAGATCTGAAATGAATGTCGATACCCAAAGCTGTGAAGAGTAGATGCGCACAGCAGCAGGTCAAAACTTTGATAAAAATCTAAGCAAACTCAGCGATACACAGGCCAACGCACACTCAATATAAAAGATAAACCTAAAGGGAGCTGCTCAAATATTTATTTAATAGCTTTTGGTGACTAACAGGGGCGTTTCGACAAAGGAAGGGAGAACCCAAAATTTCTCTGGTTCTACAGACTAGAGCCTTATCCATACGGCTATTGGAGTTAGAGATTGGAAAGAGCCGCCTACAAATCCTCGGACGACTTCACCATGTTGCGCAAATTCTCTTGTGCTCCACGTAGATCAATAGTTTCTTTGTGAGGTAGCACATCAGGTAAACCAGCCCATGCTTGTATATGAAATAGTAGCTGTGAGAGGGGATGAATGACTGCCTCAATGTCGGCTGCCGTGGGAGGATGGCTAAACTCCCCGAAAACCTCCAGGTTGTTTTCCTTCTTAATAATTTTTGCAATTTGTGCAGTCGTGGCAATAGAGCCATCCTCGAGGAATGAGAATGACAACCCCATCTTGCCTAACTCGGAGAAACCTCCCCGTATGCCATCTAGTGTCTTACTTAGAAAAGTCGTGACTGCCTTAGTGCGATAGAAAGCAGAGTGGAAATGAATGAATTTGTTTGTCGTTTGAGCAATAGCGTCCTGATCTTCAATACCCTCCTCGGTAAGGCTCTCATTAGAGACAGAGTATAGCTTGCTGAGCAGGTCTTTTGCCTCAAGAACCTTCTCCAAGATGAACTGCGGGAACTACTCAATCGTATCATGGGCCTCCTGGTTGAGCCTTGATGCCTTGTCGATAAATCAGAGAGTAGGTTGCAATGTTAGGCAAAAGGATTTGATTTTCTCCTAGTGAGAAATGTATAATTGTCTAACAAGAGGAATGATATTTGGTTGTGTAGGGGAAGGCAGGAGAGAGTCTTTAAGTGAAGTAATCTCCGCGTCTCTTGAAATAATAGCCTCAACCAATTCTGCCTTTTTCCTTCTCTTATACGCCAACTGCTCTACATAGTTGCTCATCTCTTTATTCCAAGGCTGCTCGGCTTGGGAGTGATTTGCTAAGTGCTCTTCTAGAGAAGCCTTTATCTCTCAGAGCTCTTCCTCTACTTGAGCCTTTAGACCTTCAAATTCAGCCTCTTTCTCTTGTATTTCTTGCTCATATTGAGCCTGTTGGCATTCTAACTCTTCCATTTTTTGTGCCATCTCCTGACTATGCTCAAGGCGGAGGCACTCCATCTCTTCATCTTTCAGTTGTAGATTTTTCTCCGCATCCTAGTTCTTCCTGCATAGCTCCTTTATTATGCCAGGGTCGGCAACCTGAGTCTTCGCAATTTCACCTTGAAGTTTGTTCCTCTCATCCTCTGCTGTTAGTGCCCTTTTGGTCATGCGGGCAATATTTGCCTCTAAGGATTTCTCCTTCCTTTCCAGAAAACTAACCCTTTCCCTAGCTGCATTGAGCTGCTCATCTTTCTTCTTTAGCTGGCAACCAATTTTGAGGAAGTCGGAAGTGACTACCCGTTGCATTTCCTCCATGATTTCAACTTTATCCTATGATCAAGCTACCTTCATGTTGAGTCTGACCACATATATCTCATAGTCTTCTAGTTGCATTTCTCCCTGAGGCTTGCTTACCCTCAGGTATATGGTCACAAACTTTAATTCTTGTTGGGCCTCATCATACAGAGCTTGTACTCTTGGCTCAGTAGAAACACTGTCGTCCTTCACCTTGCGTTTCCTCATTCTATTCATGCATACCTCCTTTCCACAATCTATCTGTGCTATGAATTTGGCTGGCAATGAAACTAGTCCACCTGCAAAAGGAGCACCAAAAGGAAGGGCATAGGGATAGGTAACCTTCATAGGCATGGGCATTTGTTTCTTCTAGAGAGTGACAATTTGTGGGGAGAAGTGCGGCACGTTCCATAGTTTGGTTTGAGAACTAACATCGGGGCTAGTCATTTGTAGCAGCTAAATCAGGGAATCAGCCATAAGGCTCATTGGCCAAGAAAGGGGGGTTGTTAACGGGGTGTCAGCTTGTTGTAATGGAAAAGGATTTGTAAGCATAGCGGAAAAAAATGGGCACTCATAGGGGGAATACCTTCTGAAAGTGAGGTGATGAAGGTCTGAGCGGTAGCGGTAGGTGTGAGTATACTCGGAGGAGTAATTACGAGCGGGTGGGCCTGCAAAAATTGGGTGAATCCAACTGAATAAGTAGGACCAAAAGTAGAAGGTAGAGGGATAGGACCTATGGTAGGGGTCGCCAGTGAGGCAAGGGCAGATACCAAGGAATGAGATGCAAGAGAAGGAGCAAAATATACTTGTTGACTGGTTGATGGTGGTTTCAGAATTGTCAGCGACTCCTCTTCAGCCTCAGGTACCTGGCCAGCAGTGGGTCTTCCTCCTCCGGCAGGTTCTTGCGAACCCTCTCCGATAATATTTTCTATGCGTTGTCGTTTCGCAGGTGGAGCCCCCTAGATTCAACAGTCATCTCCTTCTGTTGAAGTGATAGCCTGGCTAGTTTAGCAGCTCAAATGAGTGTATGCGAACCCCTTGATATATTAAAATGTACGTTTGTGGCCACATAGGCGGGCTGTCTAGAGATTTTCTCCTTTTGCGCAGGGGAAGCCGATGTCGCTGATTCCTCCTCCTGCTCCTCGGATTCCTCCCTCTCTTCGCTCCTATTAATACTAGAGCTTGGGCTGGGATGACCCTCTTTCCACCACCTTTCGAATTCTTGGTCATCCCTTAACTAATTGTAAGGAGCATCCAATTGTGCAATTTCTTGGCGATATTTTCAAAAAGCCTTTATTTTCTCCTCACTCCATTCTTCATCCTTCTTTGACCTGTTGTACATGCCGCGCTCCATGGGGACATTATCTTGGGCCACAACCACAAGAAAGTAGAATTTGTGCCATGGGCCTCTAGTGTCCGACGTAGGGATTTGTGCCAATTCAACAAAATCCTCATCTTTGTTCGATCGCGGGTTACGCCGCTTCTCGTAGTATGGTCAGGGAACATGGGTAACCTTCATATGTGGCTCCAAAAATTTGTTAAAAGGGTTGTATTCCCACTTATCATTTACTAGTACCAACCCCAAATATGCCAACTTATCCTCTAACAACTGGTTCGATTGCTTCTTTAGTAGAGTTACCAACTTGAAATTCTTCGGACAAGTGAAAAATCCCTTCTTCTTGACCTTTTCGCTGCTACAGAAAGTAAAATCAATGATACACACTTGTCAGAATATTTCCAGCACAAGCACTTTATCTATGACGCAGGCTGGGAGAAGGAAAGGTTTGCCAGTAAAACCTCGCATTCAGAGGATTGTAAAATCTTTGCCCAAGAACTAGTCACAAGCAGGGGTGAAGCTCTGCATAAATCCGACTTGCTCCATATCGAGCTAGATAATATCACCCTCTCTAATCAAATCATGCAAGACCGAGGCTATGAAATAGTCCGCAAATGCATAATAATCGTATGATGCGAAAAGAAAAGGCGTCCACGTGGACACCGGCTTCCTTTTATTTTGCTCATCAAAAATTGATAGCGAAAAATATAAGGCGAAGAAATCCGGGTTCTAACACAAAAACATGTGGACCAAGAAGGAAAGAAACCTAAATTTTTTCTCTGCCTGATAATTCTCAATTTTTCGTTTCATTTCTTCAATCATAAACTCAACAAAATCATACCAAAAAAGTTCATGCTATTTGTGAAATTGTATTTTCGGTCCTAGTTGAAAGGTCTCTATCTTCTCATCGGAGTCTCAGCCACATACAAAGGCTAGCATGGACATGGCGTCCTGGAGATCGTCGTGAAATGCACTGCGCGACAAGAGAATACTTGGCACTTTAGTGGCTGAGATGCCTTTCTTACCAGTCTCTTCTAACAAGAACTCTGAGCTAGTTTTCATCTTCCTCCATATTTTCTCTCCTTTGCTTAGACAAAAAGGCTCAATATTCTCCTTTCTCTTACTTGGGTTCAGGATACATAACATGTGCCAGATGGCCTCTGCAGTGATATGCACCCTTAAGTTGCAGCCTTCAATGTAGTGGGTATCAGGATTATAGTGTTGGATAGCAGCATCAACAACCTCTGGGCAATAGCGCACCAATGGGACCATGTATTGAGGGAGACCACTGTACCAAACTCTATTTGTTGTAGATTGGTCTATTTTTGGTGTCGATAACCTTGCACAAGCTGCCTCTCTGAGCGACTTAGGGTTTTTTGCGAGCCTTGGGTCGTAGATATTGTCCCATTTTTTTTCAACTTTTTTCTAGTTTCTCCAATTCTTGGGTCTACTCAGCTCTTCTGTGTAGGCTCTCCTTGGCCTGCTGGGTATGCTAGGTATAGCGTACGCGACATCTTCATAGACATATACCTCTATTAAAGAACAAATAGCCATAAATAGCTCTTAGCTAATTTCTTCCTGTGTTGGCTGAGATGAAGCTTCTGACATTCTTCTTTCTAAAGATTTCTGCAAGTTCTTGGTTAGCTGTGACTATGCTCGGCTCTAGATACACAAAAGAAGAAAAACTCTACAAATTTCCTTTGGTGTTTGTGAAAATACTATCAACTATTAAACCTATTTATGCAATAATAACAACCTTTCTCAAGGTGGTAGGCGAAAGCATGCCTTTTGCATTTAATTTGGCATGTACCGTTAATTTTGCAACTCATGCAAAATGAACTGCTTGCTATTCTGAGGCGGCCGGAGTTCATCATTTCCTTTGGCAATTGTGTGATACATTGTGATCTCCTTGGAACTTGCGCTGGTGATTTGCTCACTAGCCCTATGTTAGCGCGCGTTGACAATTAATATTCCAGTTGGAATGATTACGCCAAACAAATGATCATGACTTGAAAAGATATGAATATCGCCTTGGGCTTTGGGACACGCTTGAGAGATGACACAATAGCCTACGTCCATACGTCTCACTGTCAACGAGCGCCACCTTTTAAAAGCTAATTAATTAGCTCTTATTAATCAAGCATACACTGAGTCATGCTATCACAAATGCAACTGGCCCGAAAATGTGAGCAAACGCAAGCACGCCTTTTGAGTTAGCAATTGGCTTAATATCACATTTTTTTGAAACGGATTAGCATGTGTCTTGTCATTTTTCTATAAATAGGCCAGTAAGTAGTAAGAAAAACATACTTAGCATTTGAATAGTGATAGGTCAGTAGCAAAGTCTTAAGCAAGCCTTCTTATAGGTTCAGTGATAGAAAAAATTCAGCATTAGCTCAGAAGCCTAGGGATAGTGTCAGAGTTATGGATACCCCAATTCGCTTAATCTCGTATAAGTCACAGATGACATTCCTAAGGGAGGTTTCAACTAGGAGACTGAAAAGGATGACCAAGAATAAGCATTCTCTGGTCTTGGTAGCCATAAAGTGGGTTTTAAGAAAGGATTGTGTAGAATATGAGGATAAGCATCAGGTGAATACTGACATATGCTCCCACTTCGTAGCCTCCATGCTGGACATCAGTGTTCCTCAGCCACTCATCTTGAAGCTGGATAAAACAATCTTCCCAAAAAAGTACTTGAATGGTCTCGGTGAGGTCATTGCTCATGCTGCCTATGGGATAGGTCTGCCATCAGCCAGTGACCTATGTCGCTTCATTGAGGAAGAAGTCGTTGTCGTTTGGCTATCGTTCCTCAGCGGATTCTGCCTATAGACTCGCGACCAGCACCAGCAGAGGGTTACTCAGGCCCTTCACTTCCTATTTCGTAGCTACAATGTGATACCTTTCTATGACGTAGACTGGTATACTGACTTCAGGAACTTGGTGTTTCCCCCGCTAATGGTAGTTGTGCCAAATGATGACAACAGTGCTACCGAAGGACCTAGATGAGGAAGAAATGGACGCTGCAGTGAATGTGTCAATTGCCACCAGCCATGCCTTTGGATAAAAACCTCCTTGCCTATTCAACAAATGTTTCCTTGTCTGCTACTCAAAATAACTGCCCATAGCTATATATAAGCCTTAAGAAGACTATTATATATAATAGCTCAATATACTTGTAAATTTTGAAATATGGCTTCCCAGCCACTTTTGTAATGAAAAGGACATATATGAATAGATATCTATCGTTTAAAGAAAATCTATGCTCTTCCTTCATTTTGTATTTAAGTTTTTCTGGGCTTGCAACTTTTGTTTGTTATTTCTCTGCACATGGGTGTGTTCTGTGTAAAGCAATTCCGGTGTATCACCCGCCAATAATAAATGGGTTAACTCCGCAGAAGTACAAACTATTTCAGAAAAAGATCGGCCAAAGAAACAGAAAATAAAATAAAAGTGTTATTTACATATGTACAAAGTAGAGCTTAATGCCTAATGGAACAGCTTAAGATGAATCCCATTGATCGGGATTCCCAACGGTTCCTGTTCCATGTTCTCCAGCTCAAAAGTGTTGTGTTCTTTGCACCAAATGATTTTAAAGGGACCCTCCCATAGGCTATCAAATTTACTGTGTTGACCTGGATTTGTAGCCCTGCTATCATACTTCAGCACTAAGTCTGCATTTTAGACCCTAGTCAGAAGCCTTCTTGTCAAACCATCGTTTGACCACCCATTGACGACTTGTCATTGCTATTAGGGAATTCTCCCTTTTTTCCTGTACTTCCAACAGTTCAGCGAGCCAAACCTCCATGGCTTCATTTTGTTCTATCTCAAGAGATTTCAACAACTGTATTGTCGGAATCTCTATGGAGATAGGTAACAACGCCTCTTTCCCGTATACCAACTCATAAGTCGAAGTCTTAAGGACTTGCTTAGGAGTTATGTGGTTTGCCCAGAGCACTGTTCAGAGGTTTTTATGCCATTCCCTCTGGTGTTCTGAGCCAATCCTTTTAAGGAGTCAGACTAATCTTTTGTTTGTTGACTTTGCTAGACCATTTCCCTGTGGGTAATAGTTTGATGATGTTTTAAGGAATATGCCATTCTTTAATGCAAAGTGACATACCTTTGCACCTAGGAATGCTCTGACATTGTCCGAAATGATAGTTTTCGAAGGGCCGAACCTTGTCACCAGTTCCTCGAGGAAATCTACAATCTCTGTCTCTATTACACCTTTAAGGGGAACAACCTCCGTCCACCTTGTGAAGTAGTCCGTAGCGGTCAGAATTCGCTTGTGTCTGGTAATAGAGACTGGGTTGATCATTTCGATGAAGTCTAAGCCCCATTGTGCAAATGGTTCATCCGCCACTATAGGTATGAGGGGCATTGCAGAATTCTTCCTTCTATCAGTGAAGAACTGGCATTTTTTACAAGCTCTCACCAAAGAGTGGGAGTCACTGAAAAGTGTGGGCCAATAATAGCCAGTACACATGATTTTAATTGTGGTGGTTTTGGTGGAGAAATGTCCACCTGCAGTGCTATTGTGGAACACATTGAGGATCCTCTTCGCTTGCTCTGAAGTAACACATCATAGGAGAACACCATTGAAATTCCTTTTGAAAAGGACTCCTTCTATTAGCGTATATTCGTAATTCTGAAGCCGGTAATACCTCTTTTTTTGGGATGAGAGGCCTGGCGGATACTTTTCGATTTACATGAACCTCATTCTATCAATCAACCAACCGCCTTTCGATTCTGATTTATTTATCAAGACGAGCTCTGGCTGCTCCTCTGTGATAGGTACTTCCTCGTTCTATGCCATGTACTCACACCGTCCTCTTCCTTTAATAGTATTAGTAGGCTTGACTTCAATGTCGTATTCAAGGATCTTGGTGATCCAATTAGCCCTTTTTTTCGTGATCTCCCCCTCCATGATATATTCATGCACACTGGAATGTGCGACATATACCAGCACCTTGTTGTAGGAAATTAGATGGCGGAACTTTTTAAGTCCCTTTACTATCGCAAAGGCCTGTCTTTCGACAAAATTATAATTCACCTCATATTCCTTTAGGGTCTGTGAATAGAACGCCACTAGATGTTCCCCCTTTTCATCGTTATCCTTTTGGGTTAGAATAGTAGCAATACTGGACTTGCTACTGAAAGCATACATTATAAAATCTTTGGATTGGTTTGGATTAACCAGAACCGGGGCTGTGGAAATAGCTTCCTTCACCCTTTCAAAAGTCTCCCGAGCTTCGACTATCCACTTGAATGTCTGATCTTTCTTCAGCATTAGCGTGATCGGCCTAATCATTCCCGTGAAATCAGAAATAAACTTGCTGATGAAATTTACCTTGCCCAGGAAAGACTGGACACCTTTCTTATTTACCGAAAGGGGAAGTTCTTTGATAGCCTTTACTCATTCGGGGTCAATTGAAACACCTTCTCTAGACACAACATGCCCCAACAGCTTACCCTGCGGCACTCCGAATACACATTTCTTTGGATTTAGGGAAACTTTAAACTCCTGGCACTTTTGAAAAACTAATTCCAAATGGTCAAAATGGTCATCCTTAGATTTAGAGAACACAGTAAGGTCATCCAAATAGATTAGAATAAACTTATTGATTAGTTCACTGAATGCGATGTCCATCACCCGCTGGAAAGTTGCCCCTACATTGGATAAACCAAAAGGCATTTTAGCATATGCAAATGTTCCCCACTTCATGGTGAACGTAGTCTTGTGCTGATCCTCTTCTTGAACTCGAATCTGGATATAGCCAGAGAAACCATCCAGCAAAGAGAACATTTCTGATCCTACCACAGTTTGTAGGATTGACTCCATAGAAGGAAACAGATAGTGGTCTTTCAGAGATGCTCTATTCAGGTCTCGAAAGTCCACACACAAGCGGATATCCCCATTCTTCTTTCGGATTGGGACCATATTCGATACCCAAGTACTATGTTTGATTGGGAAGACAATGTGTGACTCAATGAGCTTGGTTAGCTCTTGTGCCATTAGGGCCTCAATTTTAGGGTTCACTAGCCTCTGTTTCTATTGGACTGGTCTTGCACCTTCTGTTAGCTCAATAGTGTGCTAAATGATGTCAAGATTGAAACCCTCTAGATCATCATAGGACCAAGCCACTATATATTTTTCGTAGAAACTGACGAGCCTTTCCCTATCATGGTGCAGGACATTTTTTCCGACTCAGAGATTCCTACCATCGGAGACCCGAATGTCCTCATGATCACTTTTTTCCACCACGAACTTCCGCTTATCATTTTGGGCATCATCACAATCGAAAAAGTTTTCAAGAGTAACCAATCATTTCAGAAGTTTATTAGATTTGAGTTGTATAATTTGTCCTTCATAAGCCTCAAAAATATTTGGTTGAAGCTAATCAGTGAACTCCCCTGAGTGCTGGATAAACGAGGTGATGTGTTCATCACTTTCAAAAACTTGCCAACTCTGATCATTGTCAGGGATTGCTAGTTGGACTAGCACTCGTACTGAATGCTCGTTATGAAGCAGGTCAGAAACAAGATCAAACTGAGCACCAATCACAGCCATGCGATCTACATCGCTATTTTCTCTTCGGGGAACGGTATGGATGTTGAAAGCTTCAAAACTATCAGTCAAGTCTCGGACTCAGTGCCGATAGGATCTCATGCGGACATTCTTTGCTACAGAAATTCCTTGAACCTGGTTAACTACCAGTTCGGAATCTTTGAACACAATCAATTGCTTAATGCCCATTCGTTCCGCAAGGCTTAGGCCTTGGACTAACCCTTCATATTCAACCTCATTGTTTGAATAGGCGAAATGAAAGCGGAACGACCTCAACCATTTTTTATTTTGTGGGGATATTAGATATACTCCTACTCCAGCACCTACTTTGCTTCTTGCTCCATCAAAGTATAGTGTCCATAACTCGTTTTCGTGGTTACCTTCGAATTCTTTGGTGACCCTCAGAAGCACCTGGTCTTCATCATAAATTACATGTGTGCCCAATCCTATAGCATGATAATTTTTGAAAGGATCATTGTTTATGTGTTCACTCAACAGAGCATCTTCTTTATCATTCCAATCTCTGCTCACCTTCTCCTCTTCTAGCAAATCAACGCTATACATTTCTTGCTTGGTGATAGAGGTATGCACTGCTTCAAAATTGATCAAGGCCTCATCTGCCACATGTTCAGAATGTAGAGCCTCCGATTCTATCTTCATTTTTGCATTGTGCTTGGTCCTAAGTATCAGATGTGACCAATCCAAGGACAAGTATCCACCCACCTTTGAAGTAAATTCTCGGGATAGATAAAGACCAAACATAGGAGGAACATCAATGATCACCATATCCTACGGGACTGTGATACTAGAGTAGGTAAATAGAGTTAATGGAAGCGCTTTGATGACACCTACAGTCTCAACTTTATTTCCATCAAGCTGCATCACCCCTCTTTTCATAGGTTCGTAGTTGAGTCCCAAAGCTTCAGCTATCTATTTAGGCATAACTATTGTACTAGCTCCAAAATCAATCATAGTGTTGTGTAATAGCTTCTTTCCTACAATGAGAGTCAAGAAGAAGGGTTGAGGTTTCAACCTACTTCTATCCTTGGCAGGGGATTCCTTTTCCTTGTCTATAAGAACCTTAGCTGGTGGTATTTAATAAACAACCTCTATACTGGCAGACAACTCTATTGGTGTTGGGTTGATCTCTTCTTGAAGCGCCTTCTGTAATAGCGTCTTCTGTTCTAGGATAGCTAGAATGTCCCACAAAGACACATTAGTAGATGATTTCTTCAATTTCTCTACCACATTAAAAGGTGGCAAAATCAGAGATTTCTGCTCCTTGGTTCTTGCTATAATAATTTCCTTACGTGGTTGAGAAGTTGAAGGGATGGTTGAAGCACTGGGAATTTGATTGGACAAGCCTCTGAGTTGCGGGCTGTCTAGATGTGAAATAACTAGATCACCGGTGAATCTCCTCTTTGAGCGGGTGTTATAGTTAGACAATACTTACGGTGTTTTGGATATGAATGCATCGTTGGCAAACATTGTTTCTTCTTCCTCCATCTAGGAGAAGAGCACATGATCAGGAGCAATATCAGACTCTTGTTCTAAAGACATTCCTTGAATTTGTGCGGTAAGGACCGCACTCTCCATTGGTGAGGCATATACATAACCTCTATTTTCTGTTGTTGTGCCTTGGCTGCGTTGCTCTACCACCTTTTGTTGTAGGTTGCCACGCGGATAGTTTTAGGGAATATGCGCATCACTGCAGGGGAAACACCATGGATTGATATCATCAATAAGATTGTTCTGTCCCACGGTTAATTCCCTACTCAAGCTTGGCAACACACTTGTCAACAAAGTAGGCACCAACACCATTTGGTTTGCAGTTGGCATTGGTGGATTAGTGCGAGGCGCACCCTGATATTAATTTTGCTGATAAGTAGACTGCCCGCCTTGATGGTTTTGATATGCGGGCCGCGGGGGCGTTGCTTGGTTCTGCTTAAGAGTTGTTATGTCATTTTCCATGGTTCGCAACATCTCCTTGAGGTCACCTATTTCATCCTTGGAAGATCTTGATGTAGAAACCACGTTTTCAGGGGTGGCCGCATATGTGTACATTGATTGGGTAGTTGCAGGTGCACTAGTCGACGCGACCTCTTGCGCGGAGATCGATATTTCAAGAAATATCAGCATAATAGGTCGAGGAGGAAATTTTTCATAATCTATCAAATGATTCTCAACTTTGATAATGGTACCATAAGCATCCTGTAGAATAGCTCCTCCCAAAGACTTGATCATCATGGAGATGTCAGAATTGATGGACTTTAGATAAAATATAAAGGCCAACTCGGGAGTTGGGAGGATGGTAATAGGTATCCTCTACCAATTTACATGAAATCGGGCATTGAAGTCCTTCAAAGCCTCCTGGGGGGCTCGTTTTATGACAGATAGTTGATAATACAATGAGGAACGATCTCCGTCATTCGAGAACCTTTCATAGAATCGATCTCCGAGCTCATCCCAGGTGCGAATTGAATTAGGAGTCAGTGTTTGGTACCAATCTAGAGCCTTGCCTTTGAAAGACACGGCGAGGAGTCTTAGGGCTACATTCTACGCTGTAATATCATGTACCAGACATACATCCGCCACATCCTACAAATGTTCTGTAGGCATTTTTGAGCTGTCTCTGGCAAATTTAGGAATAGATTTCAAGGCCGAAACTGGGATAGCACCCCAAATAGCGGGCACTACTGGGTCTACCAGGCGACTTCCAGCATCCCATGCTACGTAGTTTCTGTTGACGACCGACAACATGATGAGAGGAAAAGGTGGTGGGAATGGAACGGTTACCAACTAATTAGCGACTTGGACTATCCCTGGAGGAGGTACTAGCAAACTTGGGTTACCTGCAGTTTGGGATCTAGTTATAGGTTGATGGCTCATACACCCTTTTGTAATGCAATTTCATTAAGCTCGGTCCCACTGGGCATCCCAGAAAAAGAACAAACTGTTGACACCAAAATTTGATGAGGTAATAGAGTCTTATGGGAAACTCAGTTTAAGGGGGACCTTTTGTGCTAAACTGAGTAACCTCCAGATTTTAGAGAAGCCGACTTCTTCTTTAATGGGGTTTGGAAAGGGAAAAGGAAACAGATATAATAAAACAGAGTCTAACCTAAGGTGATTCACCAATATTTGATGATAGGCACGATAAATCATAGATTTAAGGGCCTGAATGGTGTTGTGGTGTTCCAAAACATCAAATACTTAAGGTTATAGTATAGACAACTCATTTATTAACATAAAATAATGTTGCATACATTTTTACTGCCAAGAAGAGTCATTATACATGGTCTAGGTAAGCAAACTTGCATTCAATGTATATAGAAGTTCTTCAAATGAATTGTTAGGACAATATAAAGAACAGTTCACAGTTTGATCAAAAGCGTGAAAAATAGAAAGGCCGAACAATTGGCACAGTCTGAGAGTGTTGCAATTAAATAAAATAGTAAGAGAGGCCTGGTGTCCTTTTGCTAAAACCAGCGTACTTTTTTCCAGTTTCGGTCGATGCCTTTCTCCTCTTCTGAGAAAGTATAAATAGTAGGAAAACCTCCCACTGCTTTGGAGAGCAGTAACATAAAAGATTAACGCCATCCTCTGCAATGATGCCTCCAGCAGAATATTCCCAAGGCTATTACAACAGCATCAAACCGGAACACAGCATTCAGTCATCCCGGGCACATGTGCATCCTCTGTAATGATGGCGGTGGTCCCAACCAGGCTCGATCAGATAGGTGTCATCCATCGCTGTGAATGATTATGACAAGAAGCAACCAATAGCATTATTTAGTTCATCTGGCCTATCGCCTGCATAACAGATCAGCCGTTAGGCACGTGGCAGCCTTTCGCTGCTTGCATGAACCTTTCTCCCATCACTGCCAAGGATTTGCGAAAATGTAACACATGTCAAATGGGCTGAGAACCTTATCACAGCGAAGGGAATGCTCCATTAGTTGGGCGTAAAAGACGCATGGCAACATTTCGCTATCTGCAGTTGCTATTTCATCCCCGCATTGAAGGATTTGCGAATGGTTGCCATGTAGCAAGATGTGGGGCCTGCCAAAACCTTTTAAGGATGAAGGCTTTGTGGAAGCATTTCGCCGTCTGACGAGGCCTTAAGGAAATAAGAAACAAAAGCATCACATAAATACGACACGTGGAAGCACAACAAAGCTTCCGAGGATCCGAAAGGAATGTCGATACCCAAAGCTGCGAAGAGTAGATGTGCATAGCGGCAGGTCAAAACTTTGATAAAAATTCAAGAAAACTCAGCAATTCACAGGCCGACACACACTCAATACAAAAGATAAACCCGAAGGGAGCTGCTCAAATATTTATTTAACAAATACCTCATCACAGGACGACATGAAGTAAAATTAAACTCAAATTTCACTTTTTTTCCCGCTCAAAGGTCAAAATGGGACCAAAGAGGACTCATTCACCACACATGGAAAATGGGTCCCACTTGGATGGGACTGATTCGCAATGCATGGCGAATGGGTCCCATAGGGGTCATTCCAACAACTAAGATGCCAAGAGATAAGGAAATAAGGTTTAAATTGCAACCTTGTTGGGTATTTGATCAATTTAAGCCTCGGGATGCACAATGTGGGTTAATAGGGGCCTATTAGTGATGATGCAAATGTCAAATAGGGATTGGGACACAAAATTCAATGTGAAAGTGTAATTAAATACACTCTACAACACTAAAATGAGGTCCACACTGCCTAGGAAGGCACAAGAACCAATGTGAATGTGCAAGACACATTACAACACTAGTTTAACATTAAGTTTAATTCAAAAACCTTCTAGATTGATATAATAATGTTATTAAACACATTTATAATGTTGAATTGGGGAGAAATAGGTTCATTAATTCTATAAAAGTGTGAAAGTCCTTTACAACACTTTACAACACCTTTACAAGATGTCATTAAAAGCATGTTATTCAATTTGCAAGGGTACATGACCTAATTTGGATGCATGAAATGCCTCACAACACCTTAATCAAGGCCTTATTAAAGTCCACTTTATCATGAATTATTCTCATGTCAAGCAAAGGGTACTTTTTTCTATGGTGCAACGACAACACACTTCTCCAAAACTACTCCCCCTTTGACATCAAGGGAAAAGGGTACCAAAAAGATACTTCTCTTCTATACTCCCCCTTTCTAAAATATTTACATCAAAGTAGCTCCCCCTAATAATGTTATAAAAAAATTATACCGCAACACCATCAACTACTTTCGTATATGTACATTGAAGTAAAAAAACTATTTATACAAAGCAAAAATGTACATCTTAACTAGATGAGGGTAGAATACCCTGATATGATGCCTTCAATTTTGTAATGTGTGCCTCCTAATACTTCTTTACAAACTCCCAATCCTTCTTGGTGAAGGAAAGCATATGACATTGACTTTCAAAATGAATATGGAGGTATTCTCCTTCATCTGGAGAACTTGGCACTAGAGTCCTTTGCACAACCTTCTTAGCATTAGCTAAAACTCTAGTTAAAGATGTAAGCCTTACACTTACCATATCTCAAAGCTGGTCGTACTGCATTATGATTTTCTCTTTTTATTCCTACAATAGAGAGAATTAAACATGCAGGTTTTTAATGATTGCTCTTATAGCTCCATCTATATCATTCACTGAATCATAAACAATTGAGGCTTGAGTAATTTGAGACTCAATTGAGTCCATTTGATCTTTGATGCTCCTTGTGGAAACTAGCCATTTAAAAAATAATAATAATAATTGTATGACTTCTTCCAAACATTTATGAACTTCCTTTAAGTTGCCTTGCAACTTGCCATGTGCAATACCACATTTATTTGAAATTTTTGCTAACCTTTTATCATTGAGTTTATTTTCCATTTTTCGTGTCAATATTTTCTTCCAAACTAGTCGAATACCTTTAAAATAATCAAGTAGTAATCTCAATTGTTATACACCAGATAGATAATTTTCAATAAATATTTTGAGAAAACCTTCCTGCAACACCTTCATGGCTTCATCCACCAATTCGGTACTCTTTTGGTAAGTTTGAAGAATTTCTTTCCTTGTGGAGGCATAGAAAACATCACCAAGTTGTAATGTGTGTAGGGAGAAATCTTATCTAGGTCTACTTGACCTTGTTGCATAGGGATTTGCAGTAGTTGTGTAGAAACCATTGGTTGAAATTGTAACTACATATCTGACAGATCTTTTAATGAATCTCTAGAGGGTCTGAAGGATTCACCACCATCTTTAGTGCTCCTTCATTCTTATCAGTCTTTTCCTTCTCACCACAACCAGAAACCTCTTTATTATTCTTCTTAGCTTCTGGAAGAGGAAAATTTTCTTCTTTTTGTGCCTCACTCTTCTTTGAGACATCATGCATGCCTTCTTTACTTTTCTCAACATCTATCTCCACATTCTAAGGGGGAAAATTCTATTTATTTTGAGCTTCATTCTTCTCAAAGACATCCTGTTTATCTTCTTTATTTTTCTCAACATTTATCTCCACATCTAGAGGGTTGTTAACTGTCAACACATGCTCTTTCTGCTCATTCTCATGCTCATGTTGTTCATTGACAGGATCATTACTTTTTGGGAGGGGAGTGTCTTGTTGCATTTGATCTTCATCACCCGAAGGAACCCCCAACTCTTTAACAAGTTCTTCAAAATTATGTAGTGTCTCATTCCTTAACCTTTCAATATCTTCCTTATCTCTACTTATAAGAGTTCTTACTCTTTTCTTTGTCCTGAATCTTTTGCTATATGACTAAGACAACTTAAGTCTATCCTCATGAGAAAATGAGGAACCAATCTTCTCCAAGGAAAATGCCTCCTTCTTAGCATCTTTAGCAATAACTTCTTGTCTTCTAGCACTTAACATGCCTTTTAGATCATCTAACAATTGATCCTCAATCTCACCTAGGATAGTATTGAATGTTACCATATATTTAACAATAGCCTCTTCAATTGTTGCCTTGTATTCATTATTTGCATCTGCATACATTGTAGTAGTTTCCTTCAAGATACCAAACTCCGCAATACCACTAAACAATGCATCTAGCCTCATAAGACTATGCATTATAACTAGAGGTATTTCCTCCTCTTTTCCCTTGCCTTTAAATGACTCTTCTTCTTCTCCTGACCTGGAACTCTTTTCTCTTCTTTGAAAAATGAAATATTTCTTTTCCTTTTCCACTTCCTCTTCACTTTTTGTATCCACTATATTAATCTGATTTCTTTTTGCACTAGTCTCTTCCTAAGAGACTTGAGACTTCTTTTTTCGGACCAACTGGGGTCCTTCCTCTTCCTCTTTTTCTTCTTCTTCACAGCTGATATACTTCTCTCTAGTAGCCTTTTCTTACTTTACTCTCTTTGGAGCCTTCTATTGTACAATGGTGTTGGATGTATCTTTCTTCTTAGAACTCCTTGCAAGCTTTGTTCTGGAGGAATTTCGAATGATGAGAGAGGAGAAAAAGGTCCTAACTAAACTTCTTATACTTGGAGTACCCTACAAAGTAGTAGATGTGGCTTTGGATTTCTTCGCATAACCCTTAGGTGTATTCACCATCTCCTCCAAATCTACTTCCATCTTCACAACTTTCTCTATAATGTCTTTCTTCTTCTTTGCATAAATTCCAAACCTTTCCACTGTTGAATCTCTAGGTTTACTTAGCATAATTTCTACAAGATCAGTGAGCTCAATTTCTATCACTTCATATTCAAGCTTCAGAACCAAAATAGTTTTGGGTTCAATTGCTTCCATGTAGTAGAGGTCTCTAATAACCATGAATTTTATGTCATCCTTATACTTCTCAATAACACTTGATGGAATCCTATATCTCTCTTGCATCTTAGCTTGGAATGCCTTGAAGAATCCCCACAACATATAATTTTGGGATTCTAGGTCTCCAAGTCTTCTCATATGATCTCTTATTTATACAACTATGGGAATATTATCATCCCACACAACATTTATTGCTTCGGAAAACTCTCTAAGAAAGTAAAACAACAAGAAAATAAAAAGAGTACCATACCAAAATGGGCACCTTGACTCCTTTGTCTTTTGCAAGTTCTCTATTAACTATAGTCTCAAAGCTTACACAAATCAATGTCTTTTCCTTCCTCCACCATTTGGTATGTTGTATGAATTGTGGTGGCAGAAATAGAGTTCTCTTTGTTTTTATAGAAGATCTTATATCCAATCACAATTGAAGCATATCTCACTGTCGAATCATCAATGTCATTCACCATTAGGGAACACTTGTCAAAATTTTCTCCGGTAAGCTTCATTATAACATCATTCTTCATGACCTTCAATGTAGGAACTAGTTTAGAGGAGCACAAACCAATGACCACCCTAATTTCATTCTTTTTTATCATGTGTGACATATCCAATCATGTGAATTTGTCATGAATCTTGTTTAGGACATGCTTAACCCATTCATCCTCATAGTAGAAATTGGAGAAACCATTCCACACATCCAATTTCTTCTTGATTAGACTCTCATACTCTGGTTTTAGCTCAAAGTCATCTCCATTTAACACCTCCCAAAATTTCACCATATTCAAGTGATCATACTCTTCCATCTTCGTATGAATATAAATCCACACATCCTCTGTGTGAATTACACCACTCTAAACCCTAGAAAATGCACCTTCTTGATCTATCTCCATAGATTTATTAGGGTGATTCTCAAACTTAGGTCTTGGTATTTCAAGCACATCAATCACTTGTGAAGTAAACATCTTGAATTTCATGAAACTAGGGTTTGCAAGAAACTGAGAAATACCTTGTAGAACTTATCGGTAGGGTTTCACACAACACCAATATTGCCTCAAATTGATTTTTATTTAATCTTCACTTCAAATGCACAAACACAAATGAATTTTGAATATGTGAAAAGATATATAAACCCTTTTCCAAAGACCTAATATGCATTAAATGTAGCAGTAAAAAGTTAGGTCAAAAAAGCTATCAAACCCTCACCGTGTCATCACAAGCACCTCAAAACATTCCATAGATCTCTGCAATAAGAGATCTTTCACCAAAGATTTCACCAATAGATCAAGCATAATAACAAACACATGTACCAATATGTTGAAGATATCAACATCACATCTTTCATAGGGGGCTGGAAAGTTTTCTACCAAAACTCCCCCTGAGCCAAAGCTCTCTATCAAGTATTTAAAGGAAACATCTACACCAGTATTTGGTACAAATACATTATTTACCACATTCTCTTCATTTTTTTTTTCTGTATATTGTTCATATCCTTTTTTACCTCAACCAGATGAACCTTCTTTTGTGAAATAGAGGGTTTCACATTCTTACTTCTACAAAACTTAGCTATGTGTCTTGGTTTATTGCATTTATGACATATGATCCCATTTTCTCAAAAAATTACTTCTTGCCATTTTAGATTTGCATTCAAAAGCCTTATGCCTAAATCCTTTGCATGAGTAACAATAACCATTGAAATATTGGAACGACATACCATTCTTGTAACCATTCATCATCCAAATTTTGTATTCACTAGATTTATGACCAAATCTATTGCATGTAAAGCACTGACTGAGAAAAGATTGAACATTCAGATTCATTCTTCTTCTACACTCTACAACTCTATGTCCAAATTTACTACAAGAATAACAGTAACCGTTAAAATATGGATACCTTTGTGTAGTTGGTTGTCCAATAGGAGGTTTCTTGAAATATTTCTTCTAGTTCTTACCCTGTTTAACATTGCTCTTTTTATTTCTAGTCTTCCTTTGTTGAATTTATCTTCTTGACTCTTTTCTTTCTCTAGATATGTCCTCAAATTCACCATCTCTTCTTCAAGTATTGAAAATTTTGTAGATTTTTCTTTCAATTTTTCATTCAAGCACTCTTCAACCCTCTTTCCTTTTTCAACTTGCACTTTCAGATTAGTGATTGTATCATTTGATTACTTAAGTTGCTCATTTATCTCCTTGAAAATTTCTATAAATTTCTTGAGTTATTCCCTCAACTTCCTGATGCAATCATCTTCTTCCTTAATATTCTCTTTCAAATCTTTGTTCTCACATTTTGCTTTATCCAAATCATCAAGAGAAACTTTAAGTTCTCCTTCCATATCAACTTCATAGTCTTCTTTAGTAAACCCTTCCATGATAATCTCTTATGGAGGAATAGGATACTTCCTAGTTGCCATGTGTTCAACCTCCAAGATCTACCTCAGTGGTTAAGATAATTAAAGGAACCAAGCTTTGATACCAATTGTTGATCACCACGAATATTAAGGGGGGTGAATCAACGTTAACTGAAATTCATTGACTTCATCAACTTAAACATGAATTCAAAGAATCTTACCAAACTTGCAGAAATGAAAAGGAACAATTAAAGCATACATCACATCAATAAACACAAGAACACCATATTTACATGGAAAACCCTTGAAATAGAAAAACCATAATGAGGATTAGCTCATAATATATTATAACCAGTTACAATGGTTTAAAAAATAAAGGACTCACTGTCTAGAAAGAATGGCTCACTACCCAAAGGCTTGCTATCTAGAATAGAAAGAGATAGAAGAAGGGGTGGATCACTACCAAGGATGAACTGCTAACAATGCATTCTCAACATGTTGAAGAAACGATTCCAATTAAGCTCAGAAAACTGACTTTACATAGTTCGTGCTTCACCTCTATTACACTTTTCTCTTCACTCTACATTAGATCTCACACACACTCTTTATATCCATACTTCACACACTAAATCAACCTTGTAAATATACATACATCTACCACAAACAAACATAACATCAATTAGGTTGACCTAATTAGATGAAACATGCAACACCAAAACTTGTCAACTCAAAAATCCAATCCACATGCTTTGTCAAAGGAACCAAAGTGAGTACAACACCAAAATAGGTTAGCATGACCTATAATCACTCCCATAAATCTACTCCATACATAATTCAAATTTGTACAACCCCAAAACCCTTAGGTCGACACCGCATAGCGAAATTGGTGAAGCAACAACTAAATGAACCAACTATTCATTCACAACGCGACATGTGGATCACCAAACCACTTACCACTTGGAGTGCATACACATAACATCCTCAAAAACTTCCTCGAAATTGCACATCATGATAATTATTCACAATGAAATGTAGAGCATTCCAACATGCACTCAACACATGTAATTTTTCCATTACTAAGTCGATACACTGTCAACAATATTTTCAATTGCATAAGACATACAACCCTAAAACCTTGGATGTAGACACCTTCAATACACACCATTATTACCTCAAAACCACATGGAAAGATGATGCAACATAGATCGATGCATACCACAAAATTGTTCCTCTAAACACTGAATATGCACATTGGGACTTAGTTAATTTTGTAAAACACTTGGTCTTCTCCAAACCAACACTTTTGCATTTCTACAATGGGTTGCTGTCATGTCTCATATTTTTTATGCTTCTTGAATTTACTTTATGTGGAACTGACATATGAATAAATGTGTGGTAGAATAAATGCTATGTTATGTTGTTTGAAAGATAAAATAAGTGAATGTTTATTTTATTTTAGAAAAGATGAAAAACACTGAACATTCTTTTATTTCAAAGTGATGCAAAATAGAAAGTGTTATTTGGAGTAATGAATTGTATTGCTTTGATTTATATTTTCTTGGATACTAATCTATTAATGGGTTCCTAAGTTTAAATGAGTTGCAGGTTGTCGAAGACCAAGGATGTGGTTAAGGTAGAGGAGGTTAGCTACCTAGCAGGGTTAAGATGGAACGGTTTCTCTCCCACACACACAAACACTTAGTAACATATAGTTGCATTTATAATTTAATTTAGTTAATTATTTATATTGTTCTTACATTATAGTGATTATTTAAATTAATTAATGGTAAATTAAAAGTGCATAGAAATAAAGAAATTATTTTTATTTTAATTAATGATTTCATTTGAAAATTAAATGATATTTAATTATTTCATTTATATTGTTCTTTTTTCTTTAAAAAAATAGATTTATTAGATTAACTTGAAACAAATATTGAAAAAAAAAGATGGGAAGATTTTCAAAACAAATTGGTAAGATAGAAAACATTAGAAAAAGTAGAAAAATAAGTGAAAAGAAGTTAAATTTAGAAAAACAAAACAGAAAACAAAGAAAAATAAAAATGGAAAAAGAGAAAAATTAAAAGATAATAAAAACTCTTATTTATGAAACCAGAAGATTCATTTTGTATGGGGTATTCATCTTTCATTCTGAATTCTAGAATTATTTTCTCTTTCATTCAGTAAAAACAATAACTGAAATGGGCACAGTAGAGTAGGGATTTTTGAGCATAGTAGAACAAGAATGGTGGAAAAGAGAGGAAAACAAGAAGAGGAAACCCAAACAGAAAGCGTTTACTAGGTTTTTAATTCATTTTCCAATATATTTTATTTCAAAATGTGGGAATAAATGATCGTATTGTGGAAAGATTGAATTCTTCGTTGAAACACATTTGTGTCTATCAATTGTATTCTTGTGTTTGTTGTTTAGATGTTTTATTTCTGTATGATATTCAGCACCATGGTTGGAAAAGCCTATATGTTCTTGTCTCTTTTATATTATATTATATTATATATATAGATATGCGATTATTGTTGCATAATTTGGTATACTGGACTGAAAAACTACAAATTGCAATTTAAATGTCATGCAGTATCGTTGTGTAGTGAACTTATAGTAAAGGAGTTAAAGTATTTGAAAAAATATATAAAGATTCTTGGGTTGGCCATGCTTGTGGAGAGGGTGTTGCCATCCACAGGCAACATGCCCTTTGGGGTGACTGCCTCCCCCTCTTCACAAGCAATATGCCATGAAAAATTACCTTGTAGATAGAATCTTAAACTTGGAAAGAAACACGCACCCAATCTTCATTTTGTTGGGAAAATTTTGTCATCTCAGAGAAACCTCCAAGAATAGTAGTGCCTTCGGTAACTTTAATTTCAAATAGATTGCCTCAAAAACACATACAACTATGTCACAAAGAGAAATCAGACACAATTCAATTCCCACATTAATCCTTTTGAGAGAAGCACATGTGGATTCAGTTTCAACAACTTGCATAAACAAATTCAACAAACATAACCATTAAACATGAAAGATAGTACAAAAGATTAGAACACACATATTTATGTGGGGAAAACCATTTCGGGTGAAAAACCCCACACTCCAAGAGATCTGAGCCATTGTATTATTCAACAACAAACAAAGTTACAATACAATCTCAGGCTCATAGCCTTTTCACAGAGATTACATCTTGTTCCATTCTGGAGACAAACTTGCAGCAACCCTGCTATGTTTCCCTCTCTCCTTTTTTACATTTCCCTGATCAACCTCTTAGTTCATACAACCTTCACACTATTACAATACCTTCACACAATATATAGTGCATATTAGCATGAGAGATCAACCAGGACACTTAATCTGGAGAGATTTCGATCGCATAATCCTGCCTTAATCTTCCTCTCTCACTTCATACTGCAAAATGTCCAATGTATATACATTCATCTTCAGCAGACAGGAAACGGTTCATCTTCTGTAGATCAGTTCATATTCTTTCTGTTGGACCAACTATCAACCGATCTAACTTCTCCAACTCACTCATGATCCTCCAATGAACATCATACACATCAACGATCAACCAAGTCAGCGTCCTTCCAACCACGGTCTTCTTTCATGTTCATCGGCCAGAGTCTCCCCAATGTCTTCATTATCTCATACACCTTTCGAACCATCAACAAGATTCATATCAAGTGCAAACCTATCAGCCATACACACTCTGTCACTAAGAGTTCACACCGATATCCATCATGTGCAACTCTATTAGCAAGACCATCACTATTGGCAAGAGCTCTTATTGAACACAGATCCATCGGTGAGAGGAACACAATCGACAAGAGTTCTCACCGATCGCAGACCCGTTGGCGAGACCACAACCATTGGCAAGAGATCATACCGAACACAGACCTATCGGTGAGACCACAACCATTGGCAAGAGATCATACCAAAAGCACCTATTGGCAAGACCAATAGTATCGGCAAGATTTCTCACCGAACACAAACCCCATCGGCCATACATGCTCTGTCGCTAAGACTCTTATAAAGCCTTCATGTCACCCCAACCAAATACCATTGGCTAGAGTCATACCGACATTCATGACAAGCAAATCCATCGGCAAGAGTCACAGCGATATGCATCAGGAAAAACTCCATTGGCCAAAGAACCACTATCGGCAGCAAAACTCACAATGATAGCTCAAGTCACATCGATCACATCCATCAGCAAGATAGACTAAATGTCACACCGATATTGGCCAAACTTCTATCATCCAAGAAAATTACACTGATAGTTCAGGTCACGCTGATGACCCTCATCGCCAGGACATTCTAGAGGTCACACCGATATAGTCATGAAGGAACTTTACAAGGAGAATTTAGATTGGGTTGAGTCACACCGATCTCACAAATAGTTCAAGATCACTTAAGTAGATCGGCCAAACATCTTAGTGGTCACACCGAAATTGCTCACTCAGAGGTTTAGGCCTGTGGGATTGAGGCACACAATTCCAACAATCTCCCACTTGACGAAGATCACACTGGCACCTCCTGAGCACTCAGGAACTAAGATCACATTGGCTCCATTATTCGAGACCCTTCTCAGTATAGGTCTCTATACAACAGCACTCAGGACACCCAATCAACAAATTTCCATAGATACCAATCTACTAGACAATCTACAACAAAAACAAGTGTTCATTGCAACTAACTATCCAACATTGCAACTGATCACAACCTTCCATGAAACCACATAGATCTCAAAAATTTCCTCTCATGCTCCATCAAGACTTCTGCACCAACATCCAAGATGTCCACCATTCAAGAAAAAAATCCCTGCCATCTTCCAACATGCCACCTATGGAAGAAAGGTACAAGCCAAGGTGAATAAGCACCAGTCCAACGAACACAAGCAAAGGATCCCAGTGATTCCATCAACAAGAAATCGCCATCACTCTAGAAAACAAGATAGAACAACAATCATCCTGACTGCTTCCATCCAACTAATAAACCCACGTGACTAAAAATAGCACCCACAACTCATGCTATCCATTCAATCTCACATACCTTCAAGGTATCCTCATTAGTAAACTCATGCCAGCAGCATAACCAACCCATCAACCGTAGATACAATCACCATGCACAAACTAGTCGAAGAAGACAAAATACATCTAGGTACTCCCACTGCATGGGTAATACCAAATCTGAAAGATCAAAGGCATAACAAGTCTACCAATCACAACACATAGAAAATGTAACCATGTAGTACTAAGGAACATCCACAATGATATGCACAACCTACAAATTAATAACCTACAAGAACAAATCTCACCATAAGTCTTCATAACTCTCCCAAGTTCTCCACACCCAACAAAGGAAAAAGATTAAGAACCTCCATGTCATCACCCAAGACTATGAGTGAAAACACATGACCACAAGCTAGTGATCACTACAGCTTCGACTAAACCTAAAACCAATGTAATGTGAAACCAAACATCAAGAAGACAATCAAGACCAAAGAGAGAAACTCTACACAACATATACCTATCGAACATCCTCCTACATACACTTATAACAACTAGTTGTGTCAAGTATGATCTCCTTCCCATCCCAAAGAGATGCAATAACAACATCCAACCGTTCAATCACCAAGATCAAGTATAGCAAAAGTAACATGTAAACAATCATGGGTGTAAGCCTCTCAAAGAAGACCAAACTATTTCATTTCCCATATTAGGAAATCAGCCCATAAAGCATCTCCTATCGGTTCTCATTAGTAAATGATATAACACAAAAGCTCAAGGAGATAAAATATATTGTACATCTTCCACTATGAATCCTCCAAAGCCATTAAACAACAATTCAAGATCCATATCCATGAAAGAAAGTGTAAAACACATCTGAAGGATATAATGGGAAAATACCTCTTAGATAAACTACCGAGTAGACCAAGAGTGGGAATGAGAATACTCCTTCAATATATACAAGCCACCATGACTCATCCAAGACCAATCTCCTCATTGGTCTCTATTGAACTCACGTTCAACCAAAGTGTAGGCTACTTGAACTTTCTATTGAAAACAACACCTTTCTCATCTCAGGCTAATTACAGCCTCATCTTATTCTCCATGTATCCATGAGCACCTACAAACGATCATCCCATTCTAAACTCCAAACTGCATTACTGCACTAACATGAATTTCTCAAGCATATGACCAATGTACTCAAAACACAGAGAAACTCTAGACCACTATCAAAGCTCCAAACATCTGAAATAGGAACTTATCATGACACCATGATCTTCCCATCCCCCTTAGGAGATACCATGCTCCAAGTGAACATACCATGGTCTCAAGTGCAATGCACAATGTTAAAACTCGTGCATAAACAAGAGTATACCATGACATAAAGCAAACAAACTCAAAACCAACATCACTTGTCCAACACTACCAACACCTTAGCCAAAGAATCCAGTCATCCTTCATGGTTCAAAGATGTTGCACATCTTCAAATAGTGTCCATGCAAATGTGAAAGAACCCTTCTACAACAACAAGATCAAAGAGCTCCTCCTAATAACATCTGCAACACTAAAGAAAAACATTCACCACCAAGTGATGAATCCAGAGTCATTGCTAAAGATCCCACTGAACCATGACAACCAAGCTTCTCGAGCATCATGACCCAACATTTGCTAATCTAAAAATCCTTCAGGTCCACACAACAACATGTCCATCAAGTGGCACCAAGATCTCCAAAACAAGTAGAGATTACCATCATTGTCAAAAGCTTACACAAAGCAATGTATCCAAGCTATCCATGACATCGTGATACAACATGCTATAGGTCCCTATAACCAACTATTTAGGTATTCAGCACCATCCATCTTCTCATCCCAAAGAAACCACACAAATGCACAAGTGACCACAGACAAGGCCAACTAACAGATTTGCACCAACATTGCATCAACCTTATGGATATAGACAGTCCACATCTGAGTTATCTCACTGCAGCCAATGGGTAGCTAAACCACCAACCACATAACTCGAAGATCAATTCCATCGAACGTGCAAACCCATCATCACATTAGTAATCATAAACTGAGATATCAAAGAAGATAACCATGTAGACACCAAGACTCCAACACCAGATCATGACCAAATCCTATTTGCCAAACATGTCCACAACGAGTACCATAGTCAAGGAATCCACAAGAAACACCACAAGAATGTTGAGTGACAAATCACATACCAACACTCTCATACAGAGAAAGAATCTCACCTCCTCATACCATGTCAAAGCACGCATGCAGAACTGCAACCATCTCATCCAGCAACGCCCCAAAAGCTAGGGTCTAGAAAATAGTTTAACAACAACTCCACATAGCCACAAGTTTTGCTTGACATGTAAAACCTGCAAAACCACATAAAACATGCAAGTACAATGCATTCTTAAAAAAGGAAACAATAGTTCAAGAACTCGAGGCCCCCTTCAAGCCAATTCCAAAACCATCAATATGCACATGCATCCGAGAAAGAGATAGGCTATTCCAGCAGCTTTCAAATCATCTAATGATTAACTCCATAGCCTTCATGCATTCGAGGTTAATAGAATACAATGCCTTCCAACACCAAGAAATACCACCCAGCATAAGCACTCTCTTCCATGACTGAGACACAACCCAAGCTTCTCCATATCACCATGGAGACTCTCACACAGACACCCAATATGAAAGCTTTGCTGCAACTCAACCAAGAAGCAAAGAAATCCACCTCATACATTAAGGTTATATCACTGCCAAGATAACCAACTCCATCTTCACCATCCTTCAAAATACGTGTTGTCTCTGAATACTACAAGACTTCCACTCACCAAAGGATCAATACATCAACCAATTCCTCCATATTTCCTCAAGCCTGACAGACTAAGAAATCTTCACAGGAGAAATTCATAGAACCAACAACCAAAAGAAGGCTCTGATACCACTTTTTGGGAAAATTTTGTCATCTCAGAGAAACCTCCAAGAACAGTAGTGCCTTCGGTAACTTTAATTTCAAATAGATTGCCTCAAAAACATGTACAACTATGTCACAAAGTGGAATTAGACACAATTCAATTCCCACATTAATCCTTCTAAGAGAAGCACATGTGGATTCAATTTCAACAACTTGCATAAATAGATTCAACAAAAAGAACCATTAAACATGAAAGATAGTACACAAGATTAGAACACACAGATTTATGTGAGGAAAACCCTTTCGGGTGAAAAACCCCACACTTCAAAAGATCCAAGCCATTGTATTATTCAACAACAAAAAAAGTTACAATACAATCTCAGGCTCATAGCCTTTTCACAGAGATTACATCTTGTTCCATTCTGGAGACAAACTGGCAGCAACCCTGTTATGTTTCCCTCTCTCCTTTTTTACATTTCCTTGATCAACCTCTCAGTTCATACAACCTTCGCACTGTTACAATACCTTCAAACAATATACAGTGTAGATTAGCATGAGAGATCAACCAGGACACTTAATCTGGAGAGATTTTGGCACATAATCCTGCCTCAATGTTCCTCTCTCACTTCGTACTACAAATCGTCCAATGTATATACATTCATCTTCAGTAGACAAGAAACGGTTCATCTTCTGTAGATCAATTCGTATTCTTTCTGTTGGACCAACTGTCAACCAGTCTAACTTCTCCAACTCACTCATGATCCTCCAATGAACATCATACACATCAGCGGTCAACCAAGTCAGTGTCCTTCCAACCACGGTCTTCTTTCATGTTCATCGGTCAGAGTCTCCCTGATGTCTTCATTATCTCATACACCTTTCGAACCTTCAACAAGAGTCATATCGAGTGCAAACCTATCAGACAGACACACTATATCTCTAAGAGTTCACACTGATATCCATCATGTGCAGCTCTATCGGCAAGACCATCGCTATCGGAAAGAGCTCTTATCGAACATAGATCCATTGGCGAGAGGAACACAACCAGAAAGAGTTCTCACCTTTCGTAGACCTGTCGGCGAGACCGCAACCATTGGCAAGAGATCATACTAAACACAGACCTATCGGCGAGACCACAACCATTGGCAAGAGATCATATCGAAAGCATACCTGTCAGCGAGACCAACAGTATCGGCAAGAGTTCTCACCGAACACAAACCCCATCGGCCAGACATGCTCTATCGCTAAGACTCTTATAGATCCTTCATGTCACCCCGACCAAATACAATCAGCCAGAGTCATACCGACATTCATGACAAGCAAATCCATTGGCAAGAGTCACAATGATATGCATCAGGAACAACTCCATCGGCCAGAGAACCACTATCGGCAGCAAAACTCACAATGATAGCTCAAGTCACACCAATCACACTGATCACATCCATTGGCAAGATAGACTAAATGTCACCGATATTGGCCAGACTTCTATCGTTGGAGAAACTTACACCGATAGTTCAGGTCACGCCGATGACCCTCATCACCAGGACATTCCAGAGGTCAAACCAATATAGTCATTAAGGAAATTTACAAGGAGAATTCAGATCGGGCTAAGTCACACCGATCTCACAGACAGTTCAGGATCACTTAAGCAGATCAGCCAGACATCTCAGTGGTCACACCGAAATTGCTCACTCAGAGGTTTAGGCCTGTGGGATTGAGGCACACAATTCCAACACATTTTCCTTTGAAAACTAAGACTGTGGTTTATATGTGTTGTGAATCATTTTCAAAGACATATCTGTAGATAAATGCATATATGCAATTACATTTTTCCCTTTATAACTGATCTGAGTTTGCAAACATATATATATGTACATAAAAATATATATAATATACATTTTTGTAATCTTGTAGTAATATGTACAAATTGTTGATTGAAATTCCTATCTCCTTTGTAATTTAAATTCCTTATTTATTTTGCTTTGTTGTGTATCATTTAAAATATGTGATTTTACTAAGAAGACAATCTCTGAACATTAATATATATATATATATATATACATGAGCTTCTGTATTAATGCAGTATATTAATCATATTGGTTAATTAATTCAATTATTTAGTGTGCACACTAGGGTTTCCCTTTTAGGTTTCTCTTTAGGGTTTCTTGATCTCCTTTTTATACGGATTGATCTCATTGTAATTATTAATAGGAGAATATTTGTAGCTTTCATTTCTTCTTGAAAGTTTTTTCTCTCTTCTATAGCTTTTTCTTGTTGATGAATATTGCATATATTGTTTGCAAATCTCTTGCGTGGAAGGTGTATTATTTTTTTGTTTGATCTTGTGGCTCGTGGTTTTGTGCTTGTTTTACAATTCTAGCAGTATTTATTTCTAAATGATATATTTATGATTTTGTATTACTTTAGTTTGCAAAATAGTATGTTTATAAATATATGTGTACATAAAAACATATATATGCGTATATATATACATATATGTGTATGAGAATATTTTACTTTCTAGACTGAATATGAATTTATTTACATCTGATATAGAAGTCCTCTTTGTATATATATAAATATAAATTTGTTAATCTTTTAGATTAAACCACTTAAATTGGGAAATTGATTAATTATTGGAATTAGTATGCAAATGGAAAGATTTATAGATTCATATGTTTGCAATTTTCATTTGGAATATAAGTAAGCTAAATGGATTGATTTGTTGAGTTAAATATAAACATGTTTTTCTTTGGATTATTTCATTAATGATGGAATTGCAATATAGTTGGACATGTAAACTTATATAACGAACTTAGAGTTTCATTGTGTTTTTCGTAAGAAAGAATGGGTAGAAAATGCTTGATATTTAAACAAACTATGAGATTTTGTGCATTATTTATTCTTTTTATGAGATTACTTCTAGGACAGGATGTCGAATGTGGGCTCCCAGAGATAGTAATTTACCTTTTCCAAATTACCAATTTTATTATTATTACTTGGCCAAGCTAACTATACGAGTGAAATAGATGGATTGAAAAACCTAGACTTTATATTATATATGTCTCTGCCACATCTTGTATGTGAGTAATATGTTATTCTAGTTTAGGAATTGCATATAGGCATCAGGTATGCATCGAGAGATTCCCTCATGCTTATACCGTTCCAAGTTGCTAGGCTCCTCATGCAGGGTCGATGCTTTCTTCGAGTTAGGAAGAAACCCGGGGAAGTATTGCACTTCATGGTTGGGTGGAAAAGGTGCCTTAACCTCACTCTTGGCCTCAGCTTGTGGAAGACAGTAGAGTCATGGTAGTTGAGGATAGATATTACTATATTAAATGGATGTATTTCTTGTATTATACTTGTATGGCTTGCATAGCCCACCTGTAAATGTATACTTATCTTCATGGTAGTATTTGATGTAAAGATATAAAATTATTCTAGTAACATTGAAACAAATATATTGTAACACCCTGTTGGTGTATGTAATTGTAATTCATTATTGTAACTTGCCATAGAGCATTTTTTTTATATTTAATTTAATATGTGTGTATCACTTTTTCTTATTTGGAATGTGCTTTGCTTTTCCAAATACTATGTATAGTACATGAGTTTTTTGAGCTTTATAGTTGCCATCAATGACAACACCATACACCATCATGCTTATTTTTCCAACAAGTTTGTGGTCTAATTGTGAATATGTTTCATTATTTTATGTGAATTTATTGATGCAAATTGGGCATAAGAGTCTTCAAGTTGAGATATTGTTGATTCATGTGTATTAATGTTGTGAGAGTTTGAATGAATAATGGTTGGTCCAAATTAATAATTTTTAGATCCATGGCAGGTATCATTAGTGATGTTACCAATAATAACATTGTATATAAATAGAAAAGATTAATATAAATATCAAAATATATGTGATGACATGATTATTATGTAGTATAAAAGGAATAACCTAATGAAAGCTAACATAAACATAGTTTTTATGAAAATAATACAATTTGAAATTTGTATACACATGACAATGGATTCACATAGATTTAAACATAAATATATTATTTAATATATAATCTTTACAAATATGTGTGTACATATGATAAGAAATGTAGCTAAATTTAGGTACTATTATTATTGCACATATCACTAAGTCTTCCCAACAAGAAGGTTTTTTCTCTAAAAATATCTAGTAGGTCAAGTTTGGTGATGGTTTTTTTCTAAACCCCCTTGAACACCACTTAAACAATATGCATGAGGGTGATTTTTTTTTTGTTTGAAAAAGCTAGTTTGGTTATAGCCAACATTAATTTATGCTTCTTGGTTGAATTGTAGCTTGTATAAATACTTTAAAAGCATACCAAGAAGGTTAACTTGGTTGGATATTCAAAAGAAATAGCCCATAATGCCCCCTATACGATCTACTAGATTTAGCTGAAGTACATATTAATAACTATAATTTATAAATATAACTTTGCACTTTGAGTAGTATCATGTCTCATCATCATTCTATATAACCCATTTTTTTGCATTATTTTCTATCTAACTAAATGGGACAAGATGGATAACAAAATGAATTTTATTTTATGAATTGTATTGTTTCTTTACAATGCACTTGACAGGTTGGTTCATGTGCAAAGTATGTCCTTCAATATCAATAATTGTGTTTCTTATAATTAGTAGGGGCACTTTCACATCCTATTTAGATGAAAAGATAACAACATTCCCATTCTATTCAAACCAATGTTTTAGTTATTGTATTTCTTCAATGCTTAGGTTTATAGATTGGTGGGTACTATCCAAAGTGCTTATGATCACCTTTCCACTATACTTAGTGACATCCATTTTTAATTGCAAGCATAACAACATGATGTAAGTGGTACATCTCTTGGAGTTGTGTACCTTCCTTTTGAGTGATTAGACCCCAAAAGTCACATTAATAGGGGAGACAATATACATTCGCTTGATGCTTCTTATAAGAACTTTTATCTAATCCCTCGTTATTGTGGAGCTTGAAACTACAAAAATGATTATTCAAATAGAATCAACAAGGAAATTATTGGTGATGTGCATAATTTAATTAAGGGTTGTGAAAGATAACTCATGTTTTGGAACTATAAGGTCATCTTCAAATAGAGAAAGCTTGGAATCATCAAATAAACAAATTTCAAGTTGGCTATTAAGTTTGTTGTACAATATATTAGCACTCTTAACTATCCCACTAGATATTCTATAAATAATTCCAACTTGAAAATTCATATAATGGAGATCTATAACTTTATTGAAGCAATCAACATGTTTCTCAGTGTGCTCACAATCTATAATATCAAAGGGAAAGACATGTCCTTATCAGGCATTTGTGTGTTGAATTGGTGCATTTGTTTTTCCTTGGAACACAACCCATTATAAGCTACCTTGTTTGGAATGGATTCAAATTTTTAATAGGATTAATAGTAAAGGAAAATGATTTCCTCTGTAGGGATGAAGATATTCCAAATAGTGCCCTTTGAGGAGGTAGTTTGTTAATATGTCATTATCAATCAGACTTGTAGATGGGCCCATTGGGATTGTGGCATGTAGTTGTTGGATCTATTATTTAAATAAATAGGTGGGTTGGCCAATGGTATCATGGTGCAAGAACATGAGTTATATTTCAATCCACCTATATAAGTACATTAAGTACTATAAATAAAAACAATTTCTAAATGATGGGTTTAAGAATGTTAATTTGTAGACAATCAAATGATAGTTTTTACATAATCAAGTAAACACATTAGCTCACCTTGACTTACAAATAAAAAGGAAACTATATTTTATAAGTAGAACTATAGATCCTTTTGGATTTATTTTGAAGTTATGTACCAATTATTATTTTTTGGAAGTATAGTTTTTTGCCTATGAAATCCATTGAAAAGATATCTATTTTGTATCGAGTTGTTGATTTAGGTCCATGTTCAAATTTGGCAATATCTAATAATTAGAGATATGGATGCAAGTGTGGGTTTCCATAATTGATACTCTTGATTGTATTTTCAATCAAAGAATACATTCTCACGATGAGATAAAGTATTCCTATAAAAGGTACAATGTTACACCCTAGTTGTGTAATTACTATTTACTATTACTATGTAGGGTAAAATGTGAATGTAATGTGAATTTTAGAGATGAATAAATTATGCTTGTACCTTGTTATCAATATGAATTTTATCTCATTTGATGTTGTTTCATTTGATATTATCTCATTTGATGTTATTCATGGTGAAATACTGCATATATGTGAATAGAAGGTTATTGAATTATTATTATTCTAACTTTGGAGATGTTTATGTATACTGCATATGTTATGAACAATCGACTTTCATGTGCATGTGTTAGTGGATGCAGGTATGTGTTCCATTCCTCCAGGTGAAGGGGAAGTATCACTCAGGAGGAGATCTTGGTTGGGTAACCAGTAAAAGTAAACTATCTTAGCATATACACACACCACATCAGAATGATTGAGTTAATTTGTAGGTAATAGGTAAGCCATCTCTAGTCATATTTTTGCATTTGAGAGTCTTGTTTACTTCAGCATGCATTGGGTGATGTTTATCTGTTTGAGCTTTTGAGATCTTTCTTGTGCTATTAAAATCATATGGACAAGTGGTACGTATGTGGAAGTATGTTTATATATATGCACATACATGTCAGTGGGATCTAACGACATGCATATGCATATGCATAGATAAACCATACATACAAACTTATTAATATGATGGTAAATGTGAATGTCTATATGTGAAATAGATGTGAACATATGTATATGTGTGTGTAGTATATATGGTACACGTATCCATATGTATATGTATATCGATACATGTGTATGTTGGCGAATGGAAATGCTCATACGAATTTCGATATAGATATACCTACACATATATGTACATAGAGGCATATACATGTTTATACATATATATATATGCTTACATTCAATATAATGTGTTTATTATATATTATCTTGTATTCTTGTATTGTTGTAACTTGTGAAGTTATTGTAATGAAATGGAATCTTTATTGAATATGATATGGCAACTTGTTCATATATTCTCAATAAAAGAAAGAATTTTTTTTATTGCAATGGTTTGTTACTCAGTTTATTTACTCATAAAGTGTAAATTTTTACTGCATTGAAGGGTTGTCACATTACATACATCACATGTAACAACTATTATGTCATGAACACAAGCTATAAAATTGCACTTTATGAAATAAACATTAAAAATGAAGTTAAAAAACATTATCTAATTAATCATACATATCTAACAAATGTTGAAGAGAATTCAATCCTTTCAAAGAATGTAACCATGAATTCAATTTTTAAAATTTAGTAGTTTTAGATAGGCTATAAAAAGTAGTTTTTGAAGAATACTTCCAATTCGTTTGTTTTGAGCTTTTGTAACAAAATAATGTCTTAACAAATTTAATTTATACATAATTAAAATATAAGGAAAAAGGGTAGTGAGAAATAGAGGAAACCAAACTAAACAATGTTCCATACAATTTTCAAGTAGCATTTAACCTAGAAAATACATTTAATTTTCTAATCATAAGTATAAAAGTAAATTGGAATTAGTGAATGCAAGATGTGTAATTGTTGGTAAGTTAACAAATTGTAAGTGAAACATAAAAAATGGGGTAGGGTTCAAAACACATAGGGTTTTATACTATATTTGGAATGTTTCACCAAACTTACAATAAATACAAAGGGAAAAATGGGGTGTAATGAACCTAACTATTTTCCATTTCATTCAGGAAATGAGATCCTCCAAGATAGAATTAACTTTCAGCCCTTAAGTGAGTCAATTCTATGGAAGATTTGCAAATTTCCTTTGTGTGGATGGGGAAAATATGAATGAATAACACTTTTGGGAGGTGAAAATATGATAGCAAATGACCTCAAATCTATAACCTAAGACCCGATTCATGTAGATGTGACATAAATATAAAAAAAACAATCAACTTTATGCAAATTAGATGAGTGGAAGACACTTAAAACCTACCTCAAAAGCAGTTACATAGTGTCTTTTGACAAAAACATTGACAAAAGTGACTGAACATGGGTTTTGGGAAAAAGAATAAAAATACAAAATGAACTCATTTATGAGATGTAAAGGTTGCGTTTGATAGATGAAACATAGGGCTATCAGAAATAGTAAAACTTCTAGTAGATTTGGGAATGGAAAATGTTGTGTACCTGTCACAAAACATTGTTTTCGAAAGTTGTCATGGGACTCATTCGCCTATAGGCAAATGGGTCTTTGTTCACCTTTTCAAAATTGATTTATGGGCCCTTTGCTCTTGTGTCTACACTTTCAGATCCTATGGGTTTCACATTCGGACAATCGGAAATAAATTCATGATCTGAGTTTCCATGAGATTACAACAAAGGTGACAACAAATGCAACTTTGCAATTTTGCACTTTTGAGATCTTCAAATTTTCTTCAACCTATGAGCCTACAAATCTACAACACATAAAGAGAGGGAAATTTTTTTTTTTGGGTGAATAGGGGTTTACCTTGGTCAAACCTCATTTTGGTAATTAAACCTTGAAATGAAATGAAATAGCATGAAAATAATGATGAGTGAACAACTAAATGTTGCAACTCACCAAACCCTTGAATGAACCTTTGGAAATCTGAAATCTTGATGTGAATCTTGCATGAAATGGCTTCAATGGATGTGGATCTTGATGCTTGAATCTTTGACATGAATGCTTGAGATCTTGAATGTTGCAATAAATGATGAAGAAATCTACTCTTGAATGCTCTTAACAATAATATTTTCTCTTGTTAAGTTCACCTCTTGCTATATGTCTTGAGTTGATAAAATAACCTTGTATTTATAGTCATTTATCCTTAATTTGTCAAAATTAAAACATTACAAGCCGACCTTTAGAATTTGAATTTGGGATGATAAAAATACCACCAAAGATGATTTAAAAATGGGTTCAATGTCTTAGGGAGGACCCATTCGCCCATGGGAGAATGGGTCCCAGGCCCCAATTCTTGGAACACACATTGCTCAATCTGAAGTGTTATGTATTGGCATTAATTATTATTGAGTTTATCCTTTGGAAAATGTAATTAATTAGACTTGTAACTGAATTTAAGGGCTAATTAAGGCAAAATTAAGATCAATTTAATTAAGAGGGCCCAAATAAGTGTGTAAATGTAAAGGGTTACATTTAACAACACTCACTTAAGGAATTATTAAGTCCAAATTAAATTAGGAAGGCCCAAACAATTGAGAAAATCCAAAGGGTTACATTTTTCTACACTACATTTAACCCCCACTTTAGTGAGAGGATGACCTTGCGTCAAACTGACTCCAAATAAACAAATACATGTCAAGAGGGGTCCAAGTGCACCAATGTTGATGGGATAGGATGGAAAAGATCAAGGAGGTGGCCAAGCCCCCAGGATCCAAGATTCCATGTCAAACCAACATAAGAATAAAGGGACACACACAAGATGTATGATATAGAGTAGCAAGACAAGATACACAAACATACAATGTTAAAGTTAAAGCGAAGAGAAAGATGGAAAAGAAAGTTGTATTATGCCACATCCATCCAAAACATGGCTCTACAGGCAAGAAAATTGTGTTATGCTAGGTGACCATGAAAAACGCAAAGACTCCATAGGCAAGCAAGTTGTGTTATGCTATGTGGCCTTTGGAAAAATACGCTCACAAGGGATAGTGAAATTCGTCGTCCACTAGGTGAACCCCCAAAAGAGCAGCTAAGTGAGAAAGTCGTGCCTCTATCTAGGCTCTCATTGTACAATGAGAAATTCATGCCAGGTCTATAGGTTCCCATTGTACTAACCATACCAAAGTTATACCTTCTAATAACTTTGATAAGGAGCCACACAACATGATATATATTCTATGCTAATGCTACACTAAATTCAACTTCTATGAACAAAGTGAAGCAAGAAAAGTCAAAATGTTAATGCCAAAATTAAATAATGCCAAAATAATGCTAATGTAATGCTAATGTAATGATCACACTTCCTGAATGCTATAATCACTTGGAAGGAAACATGCAAAAAATGAATGGGGGACAATATGCCTCCCACTTAAAATTCCAACATACTCACTATGTTGGTATTTTAAGAGAAAGAGAGGATCCTTGGAAAGAATCCACAACTCCCAAAGACTAGTTATCCTTGTCCCCCAATCATAGAGGCAAAGACAACCATCAAGAACTATGATGTTTCTGCCAAGAGAGATATGGTTGCACCTAACATCGCACCACCATGAATGGCAATGAGCAAGACACTTAAAGCTACCAATGCCACATAGTGATGAGAAACAAGATACAATGGAAATCAATATTAATTAGAGGAAATAGGTGAATCAACACAACCTGGAAGCGAACCACAATCCTTAAGGTGTTGAATTTTATCACTCAAATCTTTACATTCATTAGTAGAATGACCATGAACTCGATGATATGCACAAAATGAACTTGTTATGTAAAATTTATTTCATGTCTTTGGAGGGAGAGATATCAAGTGATCTTGGAGAAGCCTCAACAAGATACTCTCTCGATCAATAGTAGAAGATGTTCCTTTATTTTGCTTCAAATATATCTCTTACTTAGTACATGTGGTTGAAGATGTGCTAGGACTGTTTTGCATGATGATATTCATATTAAGCAGAGATTTCTTTGAATCTTTCATTTCTTTCGAGGGATAGTAACCAAGACCAATAGTTGTTTCTATTAGTTCAGGATGCACCAAGGTTAAAGTTGGCTTAGAAGAATCTTTTGTAATAGTGTTGGTATTGAGTGAGGATTTTTTGATGCTTTTTTTTCTTTCAAAGGGAAATAACCAAGACCACTAGTGGTTTCTATGTGTTAGGCTCTATAGGGACATGAATTCCTTGTTCTCTAGCACCACATCATTTTCCACTATAACCAAATTATTTCAAAAGTTTGTAACCTCTTCCATAAATTTTTTCAATTTCTTTTGGATTCAGTGGTGGTTCATAATCAACTTCAACAAAGCTTGTGTAATTTTTTTCTTCTTCTAAAGTGATTGAAGTGGATGATTTTTATGGTTCTTATAAATTTTGTGTTGACATTACCACTTTTTATTTTCCCCTTTTAGATACTTTTGATATGATCTTGTATTCTCCCATGAATATAGGTGTAAAATCTAAGGAACCCCAATCATCTTCCAATAACTTTGTAACTTTTTCAATATTGTTCTCTTTTTTTTTTTTTTCTCTTGCATGGGTTCCACTTGTGTAGTTGGTGTCAATATTTTCAAAAGGACTTTACTTGTCTTTCTTAGTGTGCAAACAACTTTCCAATTCAGGATCAACTTTGACTATGTACACTTGGTTGTTATAGGTATACTTCATTATATAATGGAGATTCGAAGGCACCACATGCATCTCATGAATCCATGGTCTACCTAAAAGAAGGTTATATGAAAGATCTTGAGGCATAACATGGACAGGATTTTGCAATTTGAATTTTCCAACTGAAATAGGTAATGTGATCACACCAAGCGATTGTTTTCCTATGTTATCAAACCTATGAATGGACAAAGAATCAAGTCCAGTCTTAGTATTATCCACTCCAATCTTATACAAGAGGATTACAATACACACATTAAGGGTTGATCCATTGTCAACAAGGGTTCTCTTTATCCCAAGCATATTAATGTGAGCTAGTATCATAAAAACTTCATTTTGTTTTTGCACTTCCAAAGGAGATAGCTCACTCTGGTAGAAAAAAATGTTTGCATTTATTCCTTGAATTAAGGCCACTATATCATTTAGTTGCACATTAGGAGGGATAGGAATTTTTTGTAAAGCACTTTGAAGCATGTTATGATAACTAGGTGAAGCTTGAATAATGTCCCATGAGGAAATATTAACAGGAGTGTTTTTGAGTTGTTCTACAAGATCATACTCCTTTCCACTACGCAACAAGATATTAGGTGTAGGTGGGAGATATGGTTGAGGTAATGGAAGGAATGTTGGAGTTGTTTTTGGTTGCCCATTGTTCCTTGTATTATATGTGTGAGCAATGGTATTGTAACTCGGTTGCTACGAAATTTTGTTACTATCAAGTTGCATTGTAAACTTCAAGATATCTTCGAGGGATAATGGTTTCATTTTAGGTGGTTCAAGGATAAGCACGGATTTTTTGAACTTGGTTTTGATGTGAGGGTGGGTATATGGTAAGAAGTGGCTTCGGAGATGACTTAGGAGGTCCAATAATTAAAGGACTTGTAGGAGGTCTAAGAATTAGAGGATTTGAGGGAGATCTAATGTGCATAACCTCAAAAGACTTATCCTTATTTTCATGATCTCTTAGTGAAGGGGAGTCTAATGTCACTTCATCATCTTCATCTAAGGAAGCCGCATTACTATTTTTCAGTTTCTTGCACCATGATGTCTTACCTAGTAGGAGATTTTTTAGGAGAGCAACAAACTAGATGTTCATGACATTCAATGGTTGGTTCTTCTAAAATGACTTCATCACAAGTAGGGAACTTATCAATTGATCTGTAATGTGAAAGGGATCTATAACAAACGTTGCTAAGTGATTATGCACAAAGGTGAAAATAAATTAACATTGGAGTAACATGAACATTTATACAGAGAGAATGATAGCACAGAACCAAGAGAGAAAGAGAGGACACAAATTTGATTACGGAGTTTGTCCAAGTGGACTACGTCTCTAGGTCTAGCTCAACTAAGTGACCAATTTATTAACAATGCTCTGAATTTGCAATATAATCTCCAAAGGAGCCTCTTGCAACACTACTTTACAAAGAACTGTAGCCTATCCACAAAGTCTTAAAAAGTATCTCACTCAAATCACCTCACAAAAGCTCTCAAAGCCAAGGATGATTTATAAAGAGTGAAAATATTGACTCTTCCCTGAAAGGACCTACTATAGACACAAAACAATATTCCTCTCAAATTCAACTCTCAAAATCCCCCCACAGAAATGCTTACAAGCAAGGAGGAAGAGAGAAAGAATGAGATTCCTTACTCTCTCCTCACACCCCCTTTAAATACTTGTAAATTCACCAATTTTGGGTGAAAACCAAAAGATTACAAAAATTTCCCAATTACATATGTAAATCTTCATAATCTCCTTAAAATAAATCTATCTTGGCTTTTTTAATGTAATCCTTACAAATAAAAACTAATCCCTTTCAAAATAATGGCTCTTATAATTTGAGCCTTACAAAATATTTATTTAGGCCCTTATGATCTTTATTTCGGGCTAAAGTATTTTTATGACTATTATGGATTAAGCTATTTTTTAATTTTAGAGAGTTAGTTTTATTTATCGGGCTAAAAAAGATTTAATTTAAATCTCATAAAGTTAGGAGATTATTTTTTTAATCATATGGGTTTTCTTTTATTATGGAGAAAGGTAAGGCAAGATGATTTTAAGGCATGGGTTAAGGGATTATATCCCACTAAATCCTCCTTATTTTATTTTTAAACAATACATTTTTATCCTTTTAATAATTATGGTTTAATATTTATGCCAACTCACTACTCATGCCATATCACATGCCATGTGTCAAGTTCTAGTGATGCCACGTCATCATTTTGACCAAAACTTTGACTGCCCATAATTCCTACATACGGACTCCAATTTGTGTGAAACGAACGTCATTGGAATCAATATTCTAAGCTCTACGCCATGGTGTTGACTTCCTGAGCATTGGAGACAATTGATTATTCGAGGTTCATAGATCCTCCTGGATCATCAATGGTTGAATTGTTTTATTTATCAATGATGGCATCCTCTTGTATCAAATCATCCTCACAAATAGGAGAAATAGGAAAAGTGGTATTAGGGGATGTGTCAATGGTCTCCTCCTTGTATACAACAATTTCTTCCCAAGTGGGAGAGGTGGGGGAAGAGAAAAAAATAGGATTCTCATAACTCTCATTGATGGGTTCTTCTAACACCAAAATATATTCTTCACAAATATGAGAGATATTGGGAGAAGAACAAACTTGATTGTTAGGATTGTCCAAGATTGTATTCTCTTTCACTATGTTAGTTTCACACACGGGATAGGGATCAATGAAAAACAAGAAAAGAGGAGAAATGACTTCACATTCATATGCTTGTAATAACAATTTCTTAGAGTATTCAACAAAATCTAAAAATAGAACATGATGATAACAAGAGACTTTTGTAATGAAAACATGGTGTAATAATTGCTCTACAAATTTGAAATACGACAATTTTTCCAAATGTAAATGCCTAAATTAAATAGATGATTGGACCTTAATGCATAAATTAGAAATTCCTAAAATTTTCCAGACTAAAATAGTGGGTTACCAAGAGATCTCAGAAAGTGTAGAAAACCACACAACAACTTAGAAAAGATGGTTTTAAGAGGCCCTAAAGGACTCATTCACCCATGGGAGGATGGGTCTCTGTTAAGGGTTTCTAAAAAATGAAGAATGCAATTTCTAAGTGATTATATGTGTTTTCTATTCCACGTCTCAAATTGTAACTTTTGTAACAAAATTTTCTAGAATTTGATGTCTAAATGCAAGTGAAATGAAGGACAAATGATGAACTATATGACACTTTTTGAAATGCAATTTTGATCCACTTTTTTGGTTTAAGCGATTGAAAGTATGATATTATGTAAATACTATGCAAAATCAATCTAACATTATGCAATTTTTGTTGAATTTTTAGATTAAAAATGAGTGCAAAATGCAAGTTTACACCTAAAATGTAATGCAACTTTCTGCAAAATTTAGAAACCCTAAATGCAATGAATTAATTCAAATCCTAGATCTAGGGTTTGAATGCACTCTAAATCAGAAATTAGAATGTTCAAAATGTCAGGTTCACCAAAATGAAATGGAAAAAATGGGGTAGGGTTCAAAACACATAGCCTAGTTTTATACTAAATTTGGAATGTATCACCAAACTTACTATAAATAGAAAGGGAAAAATTAGGTGTAATGAATCTACCTATTTCATATTGCATTTAGGAAATGAGATCCTCCAAGATAGAATTAACTTTCAGCCCTTAGGTGAGTCAATTCTATGGAAGATCTACAAATTTCCTTGTGTGTGGATGGGGAAAATATGATTGAACAACATTTTTGGGAGATGAAAATAGGATAGAAAATGACCTCAAATCTATAACCTAAGACTTGATCCATGTAGATGTGACATAACTCTAATAGAAACAATCAACTTTATGCAAATTGGATGAGTGGAAGACACTTAAAACCTACCTCAAAATTAGTTATAGAGTGTGTTTTAACATAAACAGTGACAAAGCTAACTAAATAGGGGTTTTGGGAGAAATATTAAAAATACAAAATGCACTAATTTATAATATGTAAAGGTTACATTTGATAGATGAAACATAGGGCTACCAGAAACAGTAAAACTTCTGGAAGATCTAGGAATGGAAAATGTTGTGTACCTATCACAAAACACTATTTTTGAAAGTTGTCCTAGGATTCATTCACCTTTAGGAAAATGGGTCTTTGTTCACCTTTTCAAAATTGATTTCTAGGTCCTCTACTCCTATGTCCGCACTTCCAGATCCTTTGGGTTTCATTGTCAAACAGTAAAAAATAAATTTGGGATCCGAGTTTCTGTGAGATGACAACAAAGGTGACAACAAATGCAACTTTGCAAATTTGCACTTTCAAGATCTTCAACTTTTCTTCAATAGGTATGAACCTACAAATCTGAAACACACAAAGAAAGAGGGGAAAATGTTTGTTTTTGGGTGAATGGTGGTTTCCCTTGGTCAAACCTCATTTTGGTAATTAAACCTTGAAATGAAATGAATAGCATGAAAGGAATGATGATGAACAACTCAATGTTGCAACTCACCAAACCCTTGAATGAACCTTTGCAAATCTAAAATATTGATGTGGATCTTGAATGAAATGGCTTCAATGGATGTGGATCTTGATGCTTGAATCTTTCTTTGAATCTTTGACTTGAATACTTGAAACCTACATCACAATGTTAGCTCCAAAAACATGCATGATTGCAAAATACTTTGACATGATACTTGAGATCTTGAATGTTGCAAAAAATGATGAAGAAATCTGATCTTGAATGCTCTTAACAATAATCTTGGCTCTTGCTAAGTTCACCTCTTGCTATATGTATTTAATTGATAAAATAGCCTTGTATCTATAGTCATTTATCCTTAATTTCTCAAAATTTAAAAATGGGTTCAAGGTCTTAGGGAGGACTCATTTTCCCATGGGCGAATGGGTCCCAGACCCGAATTCCTGAAAAAACACATTACTCAATGTGAAGTGTTATGTATTGGATTTAATTATTGTTGGGTTTCTCCTTCAGAAAATGTAATTAAGTAGGCTTGTAAATGAATTAAAGGGATAATTAAGGCATAAATAAGCTCAATTTCATTAAGACGGCCCAAATAAGTGTGTAAATGTAAAGGGTTACATTTAACAAGACTAAATTAAGGCATTATTAAGTCTAAATTAAATTAGGAGGGCCCAAACAAGTGAAAATATAAAGGGTTACATTCTTCTACACTACAGTAAGGTATGTATGTAAAAAAAAAAAAATTATTGATAGAGGCTTATATAATTGATTATCAACATATATAAAATAACAATTATAACTTTTCTTAGTTGCAACAAGTCTAACTTTTTGATGAGGGATAACTCTACCCAACACCCACAAAACACAACAATAGATATCAACACAAAAGATGCAAGACAAAAAATAACTCACTTTTGATTACTTTTAGAAAATGAAATTACAGATTAAAAAATTATAATGCTACAACCGCATGGGCTTGATTCATTACAATAAAATCAACTTTGTAAAAAAAATCTATTATTTGGAGCCACAATCTGTACTAATAGAGCCAATGCTTATAACCTCCATTAACCCTTTTTATTATGTCCCAATATCCACCCAAGAATGTTCTGGAAGGTGGACGATTTCCTCCTTTGTTTTTGTAACAACCTCCATTAATTAAAATTAACAAATTACACATAGCAAGCATATGGAAATGACATGTGTCTAATATACAAGAAAAGAGACAAGAAATTGCATTATTTCATAAATTTTTGAGTACATATGCCAATTAGAGGGAAAAACATATGGGATCATATTCCTTACAATAGACCACATGGTCGAGAACAAGTTTACACAATGAACCATAACAAGGACCGTCTTGATAGGATTCATCTAACATTTATCTCTTTCGACTACATCAAGGGAAAGAGCATGTTTCCACCCTACCAAAAAGTGATTCACTTCCCTGAATTATTTTTGAAAGAAGAATACCCAACCTAGCTCAAGGAAGACTAGCAATATGAATTTAACTAGAGTAATGGAATTGTGAAGTGACATAACTACTGAAACCTAGAAAGTAGTGGTTGTATATTTTAGGACACACAACAACTAATTTCCTACAAGTTTCACTCAAGGAAACCTTAGAGATCTCAATCCAAGGATGGAATAAGGGAAAGAGATCTACAAATAAGGTCTCCTAGGGTGTGATTAAAGGTATAAAGGGGGTTCACCACTAAGCAAGGGCTTGAAAAGACTAGAAACATAAATGATATTCAAAACTTAATTATATGACCTAGATTATGAAACTAAAAATTAGAATAATGTAATGATGAAAATTGTAGGCTCTTGGAAATGGGAATAATTAATGTTAAAATGAACCTAATGTCACCTTGATCTAGTGTTATAATGTGTTTTCCACATTCACATTGGATTTAGGGACCGTTTAAACTAAATAAACCTAACTTTTCCCCAATTTAGTGTTGTAAAGTATATTCATTTACACCTTCACATTAAATATAGGGCCCTTAGAACTAATGTTTCCTTAAGCTAATTTTGTAACGTGTTGTACACATTCACATTAGATTTGGGGCCCTTTTAAGCTGAATAGACATATTTTTGCCTTAATTTGATGTTGTAAAGTATATTTATTTACACTTTCACATTGAATTTTGATCCCTCTTGTATTTATGACCTTAATAGCATCATTAATAAAACCCTAGGACAACCTATTGCAATATCTCTTTCCCCTACTTCATCCTTAGATTGAGATCTCAAGGGTTTCCTTGAATGTGGAGTATAGAAAGTTTGTTGTCCTAGGTCCTAAACCCTAGTGACAACAATTTTCTATCTTATAAATAATAAATTGAGAAAGAAAAAAGGTGTGCCTAGAAGCTGAAGAGGCTTGAATTGAAATCTTGGAAATGTTGACTTTAATTCTCACTGGGACTCATACATTAGTCTGGGTGATTTAGTCCTAGAAACTTAAACCGAAATCTAGAACTACTAAATCAAAATCTACAGAAAATTCCTGAAAATGTGTATAATGAGACTCATATGCCACAAGTGGTGATTTAGTCTTAATATTAGGGTTGATCTGAAATTATGGAATCCTCTAGTGATCTTTTGTAACTTCTCTCCTATCAAATCTTTGGTTCTGAAACATTGAATTTTTCCCTGTAGGTGGCTTTCCGTAATCTTGCAAGTAAGGTGACAACTTTGACAACTTGACAACTTTTCTCCAATCTTGCTCTTCAATGGATCTTCAACCTAAATCTTCAAATCACACATCAAAGAGAGAGGAAAATGTTATTTTGTTAGTGGATAGGGGTTTTCCTTGGTCAAACCCTATTTTGGTAATTTCAAACCTTGAAATGAAATCAAATAGAATGAAGGAATGATGAATGAAAAAATACGCAACATTGCAACTCACCAAACCCTTGAACAAAAGGTTGCAATCTTGTAAGTAATGGCTAGCATGAATGTTGATCTTGACTCTTTGCTTGAATGATATGGATCTTAACTTGAATGCTTGTTTGAATCATAAAACCCTACATCACAAATGTTAGCTCAAAAACAAACATGATGCATGATGAATTTGGCATGATGCTTGATATTTGAATAGTGCTCCAAAATGCTTGATAATCACATTTGAATGCTCTTGAATGCTAGAATTCTTGATATCAAAAAGTGCTAGATGACTCGTAAATTTGATAGGAGAAAATATGTGAAATAACCTTGTATTTATACTTTTTAATGCCAAATTTCTCGAAATTACAACACTACAAGCCAACATCAGATCTAGGAGAATAAAATCCCACCAAGAATTTGAATTCAAAATAGTTCCAGGCTTAGTGGGACTTGAATACACCAGTTGGAGCATATGAGTCCCATTAGGCTAAGCTTGGAACACATTTTTTAAGAAATGTTTAGTCTAATGCCAAATTTAGATTGAGGCCCCGAAACTTAGGTGGGACCCATATGCCCAAGGTGGCGTATGAGTCCTAGATCACTAAATTTGGGACATACAATCAAAAATCACTAAATTATGATTGGTCTTTAGATATGTGTCAAGATTATCCTAAAGAAAATGCATTAATTAAGGCTTGTGGATGCAAAATAGGACCAAATAAGACATAAAGAAGCCCAATTTTAGTAGGGAGGGCCCAAACAAGTGTGAAAATGTAAAGGGATGCATTTTCCTACGCTACAACCATAGATGGAAAAATCTCCATTAACTCGTAGAAATCGCGAGTAATCGCGTGTCAACCAGCTGGGCAAGTAAATCGCTCATAAAATCACTGCCATGTTTTGATGAAAATGCGCAGTGATTTTTTCTCAAAAAATGTGCAAAAAAATGTGAGATATTCAAGAAAACACGGCTAGAAACTTAAAAGTTAAAACATCATTTATATTTTTAAGTTTTTAACCCTAATTTTTAGTTTTTTTTTTTTTGTTATAAATTTATAATAATTTATAATATTTTATATTGTATAAATTTTAATAATATGTTTAAGTTTTAATAAATATTTTTCAAATTATTTATTCCTTTTATTGAAAGGAAAACAACATTATTATAATTAAAAATTACATCTAAAATTTTTAAACATATCATTATCCTTTTCAAAAGAAAAAACATTATTCAAATTTAAAATTACATCTAAAATTTTAATAATGTTTTTAAATTTAAAACATTATTAAAAATTAAAATTACATCTAAAATTTAAATTTTTTTATCATAAACAATTAAACATTATATTTTTTAATTATTTGAAAATGACTTAACTCACACTTGTAGGCAGATTTGTGTTCAATTATCAATTAGTTTCTCTTCAAAATCAACTGTTGGATGCTAATTTATTTAACTTCACTTTTTATCTATTAATGCTTATCTTGTCTCTCTTTTGCTAGGTATCTTGCTAAAAGAATATGGCTTCTACAAGTAAAAAGAGTGGTGGCAAACCAAGAGATCCTTGCTGGAAACATGGAACACCAGGTGCAACACAAGGAGAGGTTATGTGTAACCATTTCCTCGAGACTTATTCCGGTGACATAAACCAGCTGAAATACCACCTTGCACGAATCCCTTGTCGAGATGTTGTACCATGTAAAGAGGCACCTGAAGAGGTTGAGATGGAGGCCAAAGCACTCCTTGCAGCATATGACCAAAGGAAGGAAAGTAAAAAGAGAGCATAGGTAATGAGAGCCCCATATGCAGATTTTAGTTCTACAGGGTCACAAAGGGCTATGGGAAGCTCTTCTTTTGGACCACGGATATGAGGATTAGGATCTGGAAGTGTGGTCAACATCAATTCTAGTTTTTTTGTTCCACATAATACTCCTGGTGCACAACCTTCATTGGAAGGTACTTCTTGGAATAGAGAGTTGCAAAATGAGGCGAAGTTGGCATGTGCTAGATTTTGGTACTACAACAATATTCCATTCAATGTTGCTTCTAGTCCTTATTGGGAAGAGTTGGTCACTGCATTGACTGTGGTAGGTAAGGGGTTCAAGGCCCCAAGTCATTATGAGTTGAGTGGGCCATTATTTCAGAAAGAGGTCCAAAACACACACAAACTAGTGGAGGAACAAAGGAGAAATTGGGAAAAGAATGGTTGCACCATTATATCTGATGGGTGGATGGATGGCAGAAATAGGACACTCATCAACTTTCTAGTGGCTTCAAGGGGACAATTGGTATTTCTAAAATCAGTTGATGCCTCTAATGAAACAAAAAATGCAGAGACCTTGTGCAATATGTTGGATGAGGTGGTGATGGAAGTGGGAGTTCAAAATGTAATTCAAATTGTGACTGACAATGCAGCTACATATGTGGCAGCTGGTAAACTTATAATGACGGGGCATCCTACATTATCTTGGAGCCCTTGTGCTGCCCACTGTCTTGACTTGCTCCTTGAGGACATAGGGAAAATAAGTTGGCTGAAGAATGTGGTTGAAGATGGAAGGAATATCACAAAGTACATCTACAATCACACATGGGTCCTAAGTCTCATGAGAGAGCACACTAATGGTAAGGATCTCGTGTGATCAGGAGTCACACGCTTTTCCACCAATTTCCTCACCTTGCAAAGCATTTTAGCTACATTTCCCAACCTCAAGTGCATGTTTGTGAGTGAAAAATGGGTTGAGAGTCCTTATTCCAAGAAGCCTGAAGCAGATAAGGTCAAGAAGACCATTTTTGATGATAGATTTTCCAAAAAAATGGAGGAGATCATCAAAGTAAGTTTTCAAACATTTAATGATGATTTATTTTTTTGCTTTCTAATATTAAGGCTTGCTGATTTTGTTAATTTTTTATATTTTAGGTGTCAGAACTGTTGGTTAGAGTTCTACGATTGGTGGATGGGGATAAATGCCCTATGGGGTATCTAGATGAGGCCATGGATAAGGCCAAAGAGGAAATTCAACATTTATATGGGTCAAACAAGACCAAATGTGGTGCATAATGGATCGGAGGTGGAACTAACAACTCCACCAACATATTCATGCTGCTGCCTACTTTTTGAACCCCAAGTTTTATTTCTCCTACTTTCAGAGCAGATGTAGAGGTTCAAGTTGGCCTCAATACATGTATTGAGAGATTGGTTAGTGATGATGACCTTCGATATCTCATACTTGATGAGATACAGAGCTATAAGAGGGCCGAAGGGCCTTTGTTTTCTTCTAAGGATTGCATTCGTAGGAGAGACACCCTACAACCAGGTAACAAATTCATGTGTTTAATATTATTTTACTATTTATGACATTATGTTAATGTTTAAGTTTATTAAATCCTTACTAAGTTATAAATGGAAATTGTTATCCTTGTAGATTTATGGTGGCAAGATTATGGTGCCACAACGCCTAATCTTCAAAAGGTTTCCATTCATATTTTATCTCAGCCTTGTAGTGCATCTGGTTGTGAGTGCAACTGGAGTGTCTTTGAGGCCATTCACACAAAGAAGCGCAATCGCTTGACTCAAAAGTGCTTGAATGACCTTGTCTATGTGTGCTACAACCTTCAGTTGAATGAGAAGAAGGTACAAGGGTTGAGTTCACATGAAGCACTTGACCTTGATGACATTGATCCATACTCAGATTGGATTGTTGAGCCTAATGAGGTCAATGTGGAACCATTGATAAGTGATGATGAGTTCGCTGAGATGGAGAGGGAGGCAGATGCAGGTGAATGGGAAGCAAAGGTGGCAGCATATGAGGAGGAAGAAGGCATGCTTGGTCAACCAATAGAGGTTGTTTCTTCACACACACAGCTTGATCCTATCCCTATGGATGAGGCACCTGGTGGGGCACCTGTTGAGGCTTCTAATGAGGACACTAAACCCATACCATCTACTTCAATACCACCCACACAACAACAGCAAAAAATTTTGAGTTTTAGTGGTAGAAGAAATTTAGGATAGATAATTTTTACTGATACTGAAACTTGAAGTTGATATGTATTGAGAAGTCGAACTTGTTTTAAATGGTCTATGATACATTGATGATTGATATGTATTAAGGTTTTAAACTCTAATTTTTATTTATATACGATGAAATCAGTAATTACATTGATGATTGATATGTATTAAACTCTATTTTTGATTTACATATGATGAAATCAGTAATATGTTCTAAAAATTCAGTTTATATATGTGGTTTTTAAGAATATTTAAAAAATTGTGTATTTTCAAATGTTCAATAAATTTTCTGAGTTATTACCGAGTTTTTCCCTGAGTTTTTGCCGAGTCCCGAGTTTTTAAAATTTTTGGGTCTGCCGAGTTATTGTCGAGTCTGATTTTTTCAACTATGGCTACAACTACTTCTAATGATATCATGGATGTCACACACAAACAAGGAATGCACTTGAATATACATATCAGTCACAAAGACAACATAGCAATTCATATTTAGCATATGAAATGAATGTATTGCCAACACTATCATTTTGTCTACGTGCACACAAGGATATGCAATATAACTAGATTTAAGCTTCACTAATCATGGATTTTTATAATTAAAATATAGAGAATTCAACAATATAGAAAATACATTATTATTGGCAATAACAATTACACCTACATTAGCATATTTGACCTTTCAGAGAACATGCATATGATAAGTATTCAAGATGATTATAATTGTAATTCATACCTTTATCGCAATATCCAAATTTATTATGACTGTTATGGATGATCTACTTTAGAAAAGTGAACTCTTGAGGTTTTGTTTGAGATAGACATGTTTCCAGAGTATATGCATGTAAACAACAACAAAGCAACTCATTCCAAGATTAGTCTCTAGATGATACAAACATCCCCAGGTGTAGCATCTTGTTTCATTAAGAATCCTACATTGACCACAATGCAATATTTTCCCAACAAACATTAATCTTATCCAATATTATCCTAAATAGAAAATAACAACAAAGGCATATATCACAATTTCTAATCAACATCATTAGAGTTAATATAAATCATATGTGGAAAATATGTGTTCATGAAACAACTTTTCTAAATATAGTGTAGCACCAAAGTAGAAACACAAAAAAACATTTCTCCTTGGAATTCTATCCTATAAGCATTCAAAGTGAAACATAGGTAAAGTACCATGTTAGATTTATATTTTTATCTCTAGAATAATTGAAGATACCTTACATGTAATATTTTATGGTGTCACAAATGAAGTGCAAATTTATCACTGTATTATGACAAGATATAACAAAATTTCTATGGTTTTGATTCTACATGCAATTGCTTTTCTTAATCAAGGTTTGACAAAGGTTGGAAATGACTATGCAATCAAGACAACACATGTTGAACTAAGTATGTTTTCATTCCGAGTCTAACTATTCACACAAATTTTTTATGATCTTAAAGCCTTTTGCAATTGGATTCAAGCCTTGTATGCAAGAATTTCTAATTATTTATCTAATTGATCATGTTTTAATTTATGCTTCTCCATATTGCAACAAAGGGATGTTGCAACTACTCCATCTGTTGGTGATAGAGTTCCATATGTCATTATAAAAAGATACAAAGGGTGCTAAGGTAATAATGAGAATCTTTTCTTCATGAGTATAAGACTTACATAATTGCACTCAAAGGTGATAAGACTTGTAACTAGGCTTTCTTTTGTGTTATAATTAACATGTTTGTGGTTAGGCATATGAGATATGCGAAGATTGTTGGGAAATGTATCTCAGCCTTGCAAATTATATTACGACTATGTATTGTGATTTATTTTAAGAGTCTGATAGCGGTCGTGTTGTCTCTGGATCTCTGGTTGGTGATACTCCTATGAGAAGCTCGCTTTACTTGAGTATATTGTAATCTTTGTGATATTTGAATAATAGTGTGGGGTTTTTCTCCTGAAAAGGTTTTCCCCACATAAATCAATGTGTTGTGGTTTGCATGATATTTATGTTTATTTATGTTTAAGTTTTTGTAACTGTTAAAGATTTATAAAAGTTTTGCATTATCCTCCTCTCAAGATTAGTGTAGGAAGTTGTTCCACTAACTTAGCTTTCTTGCAAAGATCCAATCTATACTTTGGAGAATAATATTCCTGTTGATCCTAAATACCATCTAACGAATACACATGATCTGTATCCATTTCAACTCATATCAGCATTATTTTCATTTCATTTTTCTATGAAATCTTGTAGGTTTCAACACATTTCACAATTAAAGAACATTTTTTCCTTTTTTTTTTTGTTGTTTCTTGTTCTAGTAGTTTCTCGAAACAATCTTTTCTAAGTGTTTTAAATTGTTGCCTAAAAAAAATCTAATTGCATCACACCTAGTGGAACTTTAAACTAATTTAGCTTCTAAAATTGATATGAATTTACTTGACTTCTTGTTTGCAACTGCAATACGGAGGATCTTACTATGTGTTCACATTGCAAAGGAAGAGAACCTGGACTCTATCCGTAAACAATTGTGAATGGCATGCTAGACAACACTATACATTAAATAAAATATTCAATGAGAGAAATGTAAATTCAGGTGCAATTCGCTCTAAATCACAATGGAGCAGGCCCATATTTCCCTCATAACTTAGCACTTATAGTCTGCGGTCAGTCCTCCCGCTTCTGAACTGGTAAGATTAAAAATAACCAACGTAGTATAGAATGGAAGAATGAGAGGGAGCATTCACTTGGTTTTACCAATTCACATGTAAATTTTGTGATCATAAGATTTCACAACATGCAATTCTTCAAAGTAGGAGAGGATTCAAGGATGGAATTTAATATACAGTGAGATGATAAAGGTCTTCAAATGTTTTGCATGATTGACCTCTCGCAACACTTATAGCCTAAAATAAATGAAAATATCAAGACTTCAAGAATATATTTCAAGCCAGGGATCCTATTAACAATCAACTTACTCTGAATTAAGAAGGTATCTTCCCACTCATTATATGACAATGAAAGGAAGTAAACAAGCAATAAAATCAGGAAGGGTATAGATTGGGAAGGATGAATCGACTAGAAAATTCTCTCATAAACAACTGATTTAGGAGCTCCAACAGGGCATATTTCAAGATACTTATTACAAGATAATATAAAGCAGGATCAAGATATTTTAATAAGCATCTTCCAACGGGCCGGCTTAACCGGCACACTCTAAGCGCTGACCGCTTGGGTGGCCGGGCTCGTGGGCCCCACTAAACTGACTTTTCCGTTCATAAATTTCTGTTTCGAGGGATTCCGTTACCGTACCTTTGTTTTCCTTCCGTTTTCACATAGCTGTTTTGGTTTCCACCGTTAAACAAAATCTCTCAAAATGCATTCGTTTTTTACTCCCACATTCAACGCGGGAATAAATATGGTGTAATAAACCCTTACAAATATATTAGTTGCGCTCAGGAGATGCCGAAGGAGAAACGTACGAACTATGTATTACTATGATTTCTTTCATAATTTTTTTTCTTAAAATTTAAAATAATAATTTTAAAAAATGTTTTGTTAAAAAAAATTTATATAATACAATATTTATAAACTAAAATAAATCTATGTATTGCTATGATTTCTTTCATAATCTTTTTTTTTAAATTTAAAATAATAAATTTTAAAAATGTTTTGTTAAAAAGAATTTATATAATACAATATTTATAAACTAAAATAAATCTAAATACAATGAAAATCTAATTTTATTTTATAAACTAAAATATTTTTAAACACAATAAAATCTCTTAATTAAATGAAAAATAATAATCTCTTAAATAAATAAAAATAATTATTATTATTATAAAATAGTTCTTAAAAATAAATAAAAAGTTAAATAAATTTTATATAGTTTTAATATTTTAAAATATTTAGTTGTATTTCAATTTTTATATACAATCTTAGGTAAATAATAATTATTAGATAATTTTAATTTTTAAATATGTTTCATGATACTTTGTTTTACTATTATTATTGATATTCATTCTTTATTTAGTTTATGATAAGTACAAATATGGTTATAATCTTATGAAGAATCATTATTGTTTATTATTTTTAATTTAATAAAACTCAACATTTTTTTTATGAATGATAAAAAATAAAGAAAATGATATTAAATTTGAATGTTATAAATATGCCTACAATTTTAATATGGACTATAGAAACATTATATCTAGTAAATTTTGAAAGTTGCTTATATTTTTATGTTATTGTTATATTTTCATTTAATTTTTTTTTCCACAAATCATTTTAATAAGTGTTATTGGAATTAATCTTTGTTGTAATATGTTAGAAATTATAATTGATATTAATCAATTCATAGTTAGCAAATATTGAGTGTTATTTATTTATTTTTAGAACTTTTTATAAAAGTTATTTCAAGTAAATAAAATCACTAGAAATAACTCTTGACTAATTAAATAAAGAAATCTTGAATAGTTGTAAAGTAAAAAAAAAAATCTTAGATAAATAAAAATAAAGTATCAAAGAAGTATGCATATTATTGTATCAACAATTTTACATTAGTATATTTATATTATCTTAAAAGTAGGATAATAATATTATATATTATCATAAGAGATATATATATTACCATTAATAAATAATTGTATATGGTAAAGACATACAAACATAATAAAAATATATTTAAAAATAAAAATATAAAATAACTCTTAAATTAATAAAATAATTCTTAAATAAGTCTAAAGTAAAATAAAATAATTATAAAGTAAATAAAACAACTCTTAATACTTAAATTAAATAAATCTTAAGTAAATTAAATAACTCTTAAGTAAATTAAAGAAAAGTGAGAATGTGAGAGTTACTATAACTTCTTCAGGACTTTTTCCAATAAAAGGAGGGTGCCATCGGAGGACTAAGTCTAATATAGAGGTTGGATGAATCTTATATATTTCAAATTTGGATAAGATTATCCTCAATTATTAATAAGAAAAGGGATAGTTGGTAGAAGATGACACTTTGATTTTGCATATTTTTCATAAACTGCTCACCTATTAAGGATCTAGAATCCCCTTTGCATGATATTATCCATCATTAAAATATTATTTTAGACCATAACCCAAAAGAACAAATTGATCTTAATGATAAGATCTTTATTCAATATCTTTGACCAAAGGGACCTCATCCAAACTTGCATTCAACCTAGTGGTATATCCAGTTATGATAGTATAATTGCAATCATTTGAATGAGGCAAAATTAACTCATCTTCTCTATCAAAATGATAAGTATGTATACATTTCAACTATAGAGAATTTATGTTAGAAACCATTAATTGTATCTTGGCTATCAGAACCAAGGTAAAGAAAATTCCTTTTTTACCTTCTTTAGACACTTATATATAGTCATCCATTTTATCCCCCAACACACTTTCCAATAATGGACAAATACTATCCCAAGGATTAGTTTTGCACAAAGGTTGATCTAAGAGCCATGTATCATCCCAAAAAATAGCCTATTCTCCATTTTCAAAATTCTATTTACTTCCTTTTTAAAGGATATTTCTACTTTTAACCAAGAAATTCCATAAAAAAGAGCTTGAAAGAAGAGGATCAAATGAAAGAAGTCTTCTTGCAATTAGATATTTTGACTTTCCACTATTTTCCTCCTTTGGAAATCTCCAACTTTACTTCACAATAAGAAATTTATTTAAGAATTTCAACTTTTGGATACCCAACCTTCCTAATTTTGAAGGAAAGAAAACCTTATCCCAAGAAATTAATGTAATTCTATCTTTCTCTTCTATAAATTTATTTAGTCAAGAGTTATTTCTATTTATAGTTATTTTATTTACTTGAAATAACTTTTATAGAAAGCTCTCAAGAAAATAAAAATAACAATCAATATTTAAATTAGTACTTTTAATTGATTAATATCAATTATAATTTCTAACGTGTAATTCCAATAACACTTATTTAAATGATTTGTGAAAAAAAAATTAAAAAAAAATGAAAATATAACAATAACATAAAAATATAAACAACTTTCAAAATATTATACTTCATAAAAGCATTCATTGGATATAATATTTTTATAGTCCATATTAATGAACATGAATTGTGGGCAAATTTATTACATTCAAATTTAATATCATTTTCTTTTCTTTTTTCATTAGAAAAAAATATGCTTAAATTCTATTAAATTAAAAATGTTAAAAAATGAGGATTTCCCCATTAGACTATAACCATACTTGTACTTATCATTACTTGTCATTATTTATATAAGAGTTATTTTATATGAATTATAAATATTTATTTATTTATATAAGAGTTATTTTATATGTATGACCATATATAAAAATTGAAATACAAACTAAATATTTTAAAAATTAAAACTATATAAAAATTATTTAATTTTTATTTACTTAAGAGTTATTTAATAATTATTATTATTTTTATTTATTTAAGAGATTTGTTTTTTTCCATTTACTTAAAAGATTTTATTGTGTTTAGAACAATTTTGATTTATATAATAGTTGTGCTCGTTAAAAGGGATATGGCTCAGGTGTAGGGTAGTTTACTTAAAGAACTATGTATTACTATTCTTCCTTTCATAATTTTTTTTTTATATGTTTTATAATATTTATGACATTTTAAAAGTTTATAATAAGGGTGTTCAAATAATTTAAAATTTAAAATAATGAATTAAAAAAGTGGTTTCATTATAAAAATGTTAAATAAATTTTATATAGTATTATGATATTTATAACAATACAAATTATTTTACAATAGAATTAATTTTACTTTATAAACTAAAATGAATTCAAATACAATAAAATTTTAATTTTACAGTATTTAAATTCATTTAGTTTATATTTTAAATACAATAAAATATAAACTAAAATATTTTATTGTGTTCAAAACAATTTTGATTTATAAAATAAAATTAATTTTTATTGTATTTAAATTCATTTTAGTTTATAAAGTAAAATTAAATTGTATTGTTATAAATATCATAATACTATATAAAATTTGTTTGACATTCTTCAATATATTTATAATGAAATCACTTTTTTAATTTATTATTTTATATTTTAAATTATTTGAACACCCTTACTATAAACTTTTAAAATTTCATAAATATTATAAAACATATAATAATAAAAAAAATTATGAAAGGAAGAATAGTAATACATACTTCTTTTAAGTAAACTACACTGAGCCTTATCCCTTCTTTTAAGTAATCGTATTTAGAGATTTTTGCCCTAAAATACAATCAAAATTTTAAGAAGATTGTATCAGATGAAAGGAGACATTTTGGATAGACTATCAAAATTTATATAGAATTATATATATATATATATATATATATTTGATTTATAAATAATTTTACTTACACTAAGGTATATCATAATATTTTAAGGGCACCTTTGAATAGACAACCGTCATTAAAAAAATTGTTGACAGGCAAGGTCGACTGTCAAATTTAAGCCCCGACTGCGCTTCACAGATAATATTGGAGTTCAGTGTTTTGGGCTTCTGCTTAAATAAAAACCTCTAATTCCGTGCACCATTTTTTCTTTCAGGAGGGGTATTTATCAGTGTTTATCACACCATATTTAATCCTGCATTGAATGTGGGAGTTAAAAAAAATAAGATCAACGTGATTTCTATTTTACATAGTTCGTCTTTCTTTCATTTCAATGCATTTTAAGAGATTCCGTTAACGGTGGAAATGCAAACAGCTAACGTGAAAACGGAGGAAAAAAAAAGTTACGGAAACGGAACGGCAAAAATGGAAAGGTCAGGTTAGTGGGGCCCACGGGCCCGGCCACCTAAGCGGTCAGCGCTTAGAGTGTGCCGGTTAAGCCCGGCCTCTTCCAACATACCCCACTGAAAATAAAAATTGTTATTAGTTCTAATCAATAAGAAGGAAGTTAAGGTTTCGATATTATCCATGCATGTCAATAAGTCACCGGATCTAAATGGTTTGATAACAACACAAAACAAACTGTATTGATGTAGCCTGTAACCCAACCAAGAATGGCAGAACCCGAAATCAGGAAGAAAATAACTAACACCAAGCTATTAGAGTATTGGAGAGAAGTATAAAACGAGGGCACACAAATTGTGTTCCTCACAACTTGTGAAGTGGATTCGTAAATTTGTTTGTAAAAGGAAGAGATGAAATGGAATAGGAGTACTCACAGTCTAATCTATGTTACTTTTTATTGATAGCCTTATTATTTTGGGATGACGCTTGTTGATACAAGTCTAGGAAGTGGATGGATTGGGATGAGTTGGATGAGATGGTAAGGATATGTGGATCGTGGAAGAGGTTGGTGATATATTTGATTGATTCTTCATGGCTATCCTTATCAGCATTATTTTGATTATATGGTTGGTGGTATATTTGATGGATTTGTTTTGATCTAGATTGTTTTGACTATTCTTATTAGCATTGTTTTTGTGTTTTGGCGAAGTAATATTATATTATAAAATTATTATTACATTATTAAAAATCTACTATTATTAAAATGTTTTTTTTTTTGTTACTATCAAAGGACACCTGAACATCTTTAGTGGGTTGGAAATTAGGCTTGGTAGGCATAACATTAGATGGTCTGGATACCCTAACCCAAGATGCTCAATATGGAAGGATTGCAGCTCATATTCTCCAGTTCCAACGTCTTTGATTTTAGCCTTGATCTTTAGATAGTGCAAGAGGTGGGTAGTGATGAAGGAACAATGTATGAGGATGAGGATGATGTAGTATTGGTAGGACAACGTTGTGAAAGGCCATAACTACTTTGCAAGAACTTATAAAATTAGAATGGATTTTGATCAACAAGGACAATCACTTCAGTTTCATTGTGCGAGAACTTAATGCATTGATGGACTATGGATGGAACAACTTGCATGGCATGGATGCATGAGTGACCAAGAAGGATGTTGTATAGGAGATCAAGGTTTAGAATCTAACAAGTAGTTTCAACTATAGTTGGTCTGACCTAGATGGGTATCTTTATGGATCCTTTAGATCCATGTTTGATGGTAGTATTTGGTTGGGGATTGACGACTTCATCATACACTTTGATGGTAGTATTTGGTTGGGCATTGATAACATCTTCAAAATATACCAATTATCTTATTAAACTCAAGTTGCAAAGATTAAGTCATGATCCACCATCTATTAGGATGCACTTGATTGTGGTTTTATGGATGTGGGCTTGAAGGTAAAGCAAATTGTTGTGAGAGGGATTGATGGAAGGTGAATCTTTAGGAAAAAAGGTGATGGATTGTGGGGATGATAAGTGTCCTATCATGGCTTGAAATTGAGAAAGATTAATTTCATTAGGGACATAGGATTCATGGAGGGATTTCTCAAGAAGTTATTTGTGAAAGGAGGATGTATTAAGTAGAGCTCAAGGATAGCTAATTATGCTAGAGTTTTGTTCAAGTGGTCGACTATGTTATACTTATGTGTAGGTTGGGAGGAAGGTGAAGCTCCTTAGATGGTGACTCAACCGTGTTGCATAGTGATAACATAGTTAGGCACTTAGATGGTTATAGTACTGGCTACTTGGGAAGGACTTTGTTCAATGCGACCAATAATAAAATTGGATGAGATATTATTGTTGTAGTTATAAGGTATTGTGTTATAAGATGTGGAAGTTTTACCAACATTATGTTGAGGGAAAGGTTTCTTGTATATACCCAAGTGTTCATTAGGGGATGTGTGCCCTTTGATATTGATCTCTCCTCGATTGATAAGATCTTGGATCAAGTTCTTAAGTTTCATGCAAGAGGATGTTTTATGACCATGGACTCTATGATAGTCACAATAGTCATGTTTTTTGTACCAAGAGGGATTAGGCACATCTAACCAAGACGTTTGATAGGTGGCAGTTAGATCATGCTAGCTTGGACTAGATTTTGGAGGATGGTTTCAATAGGTTCACCCAAGGGAATATATTCTTGTTGAGTATGTCTTTTTGGTTGACCTTTAGGGATAACCACATTGTTTTGGGGAGCTATATTGTTTTGAGATGATAATGATGTTGGAGGTATTTGGATATTTTGAACATGTTTAGCATAAATTACACCATCATTGACAATGTTTTTGTTTTTATTTTGAAAATGGGACTTGTCAGTAGATCAATTGTTGTCTTTTCATTCTTTATAGATCTTGACTAGTCCTTTCGCTATAAGTGCTTTCCATAGCAACTCCTTTTTATGATTTTGTCAAAGGAGTGAGTACATTGAATTTGGAGATGGAAGCTCATTTCAAAGTTTAAGTTTTGGACAAAGATTGTTATGAGAACTACTTTTTGGGTATGGGCCATGCAAAGTGACTAGCAAGATGTCTCCATATTGTAAGAATGAGGAAAAAATTTCACCACTCTTTTGTTTAGTATTGCAAAGGTCCATCATGGTGATATCATGTTTTATGTTATAAGAGAAATGAGTGACAAATTTTGTGGCTAGCTCTTAAAATGTGGTGATTGTACCATGAGGGAGGTGTGAACCAATCAAGGGCTTGTAGACCCAAGCTTCTAGGGAATAGCCTCAAGATAAGAGACCTCCTAACATGCTATGTAGAATTAGTTAAGGTGTTCCCTAGGATCTCCCCTTCCTTAGTATTTTTCAAATTTAGGCATTTAAAAATTTTGGGGAAAGGGATCATTGTGATAGACTTGTTGAAAGGATAAGGACATAGTTCTTGGAAGCTTTAAGATTTCCCATGATGTCCTAGTTGAAGTCCCTTAAGGGTGTCCTTGATTTTTTGAATGTCTTGTGCCAAAACTTGTGATATTGAGGGGTGGTGCTTGATAGTTGGAGGTGGGAGATTGTGAGGATGATATGTGTTGGTATTGATAAGAGGGTGAAATGGTATTAGAATATTGGAATTTTGTAAGTGATATGACATGTTGAATGTAATGGATGTTGAGATGTTAGGAGAAGGGATAGAAATTTGAGGTTGTGGGGGTGTGTGATGAAATGTTTTGGTATGAGATGGGATTTTGATATGCAAGTGGGATGTACGATTGATGGTTTGAGAGGTAATAGGAGGATTAGAAGATGGGAAATTTGAAGGATCATGATGATTAGAAGGTGGGGGTGTGGATGGAAATTGTTGCGTGATTTGAGAGATGTTGAAATTATGGGGTAATTTGGCACCTTTCTTTGCTAACATAAGGATGTATTGGTTGGGATGCTTCATAATATATTGATGCATTAATTCCATAGTTTCGATATCTTGAGCAAAGTCTTCTAATGATGTGGGTGAATCTTTGTCACTCAAACCTTGATCATGTATGATGTAAGATTGAGATAGGAATGGATTCCCCATATGAACTTGATGGACCTCTTCTTCAAAGATCATGTCATTGGATGATGATGGGAACTCTTGGGAGGCGATGATTTATTTTCTTTCTTATGACCTTGTAATAGGCATCCAAGAAAGAGACCTAGGAATGATGGGATTAGATGAAAATAATTAATGATGATGGGATAGACTTTGGATTTGAGATTGATTTGATTGGATTGAGAGGATGATGATGGATAGAAAGGGTATAATGATAGGATTGGAATGATAATGATGAATTATGGAAGGGATAATGATAGATTTGAAAGGATAATGATGAATTGAAAGGATAATGAATGACTTAAAGGATAATGGTGGATACAACTTGGCCACACTAAGGAGAACCAAGAGGTGTGAAGGGATACAAGACCAATGATGCATTAAGTAAATCTAGATCCTTGATTGATAGAGAAGGTTTTATTTACATTATACTTCTATAATCACCTAAGAAAGGCTTGGATAACGGATGATTTTGCTTACTTAAAAGCTTGGATAATCACTTAAGCAAAGCTTGGATGGGGATTTTGATAGCTAACTGAGGGGAGCCAAGTTCTCGAGTTAGCACAACCAAAATGATAAGGATAACTCAATACACTACTTGAGATAGGAAAGTTCTCAAGCAACATACAAGCTAGTGGATAAAAAGGATTATGATCTAGATTAGACTCTTAACAAGATTGGTTTTGATTAGGATATGATGTGGATTTGGATCAGATGATATGATAGATCAAATGATGATAAGGATTAGATTGGATGATAGGATTGGTCAATGATTAAAGATAATGAATATGAAGGATAAGATAGGTGGATGATGATAGATGATGAATTCAATAGGATATGGGTGATCCCACAATAGTGGTTTACACTTTTTGGCCAAACTTGACATTGAACTGATTTTTTTAATTAAATCTTCACTTTTAGGCACCTATAATGTAGTGCCCCTCCATTTCGGCCATCATTGACATTCAAATAAGTTGTTGGGTGGTCATGTCATTTTCATTTGTTAAAAGTGTTATTGAGTAAGTGTGGTTGGTTGATTGGTAATGTCATGATGATTTTATGATTGTATTATTTAATTGGATTTTGAGGTTATGTGATAACACTAATATTATGACTAGATTTAATTAATCAAATTAATTTAATTATAAGGTCACTTGATTTATTTGGAATTAAATAAAGAATTAGATTTAATAATAAATGTTAATGGTATTATCATTGGAAGTTAATTATTTAAAGATGAAAGTAGTATAATTGTAAGTAAATGAATTAAATGAGGAAAGGTAAATAAATAAATTAAGTAAATAGCATTGTTTATAATTTTAAAATTGTCATTTTGTAAAGTGGGAAAATCTAAATTAATAATATGATGTTAATTATTAAGTTGAGAATAAATATGAAAATAAAGAGATTTTTATTAATTGTTGTGAGATAATTATGAATTTTGAATTTAATAAAAATAGAAGTCAAAGATTTTATTCAAAATAGAAAAACTCAGGAAAAGAATGAAAAGAACGAATGCATGTTCAGTTTCTAAAAAGGAAATGGAAAATTCCTATTTTGATTGATTTTTGGTTTTCGAAAGCTAAAAGAGTTCATTATTTAATAAGAAAAGAATAAGAAGTTTAAGGGAACTTGCATTTTCGGGGGGATTATGCGGTGTACAAACCTCAGGAGATGGTAGTAGTTGCAATAATTTTCTCAGCCTTCGTTTATCCTCGTTACATATTGGGTGAAATTTATTCTGGCTTGCACAAGAGATTAGGGTAGCACTACATTTAAAAACGCTGCCTTGCATAGTTTCGGGGTTTTCTCAAAATCAGATTAAATGGAATTTACCAAATAGCTCCGTTTCCCGATCATTCTTCATCTTCTGGATGCATTTATCTCACTCATGGTAATCTCCCAGCTGACTTGATCAACGCCTGTATGGCATGCAAAAGAAAAGGGGGATCCGGGGGGATAAGAGAGCTTGGTTGAGGGAAGGATTACTACGGGTTTCCGAGACATATTATTAGCGATAACACTGTGCCAGGTTGTTCCGGCTGTGAAGAAGATCAAGTAACTCTATATTCTAAGAAGTAAGCTATTACCACTTGATACTATTACTTTCTTTGACAAATTCTTGTCTCATGCTCTTCTCCTCGTTAGATACAGATCTATTTTAGTATACATATATACAGTTGTTATTTATGCCCTTCATTCTAGTAGCACAAAATCTGGCGGTCTCTCCCACTGCTTTTGTTTTACACATTATTTCCTTGTGGATCGAACTGATACTATGTAGACGCAGCGTGTATTTCTATAGGAGTCTGCTTGATTAGATTGTTCCTTTAGCATCATTAATATCTCCCACAAGATTATCGTCTTTGATTATAATGTTGTCACACCTTACATCTTCCATGATAATCATTGGCATTTTCATGGTCTGCATTGCAGTCCTCTGTCTGACTCGCAAAACCATTAATTAGCTCCATTGCGTGACCCATCGGCAAGCCAATTCCTTAGAGCCATTACTTCACTTCTCACTGGGCTAAGCATCTCCTCTTCGTTCTGCCTGTTGGAATTGTGACTATTCGCTACGTAGGTATTAGATAGTCAAAAGTGTACGCTGCCTTCGAAATTCTTCTTTTGACAGTCGGTTTGTACGCTCTGTGTTATACCCTCGATTTTATATAATCTATGTTTTTAAGGATTATATGCCTTCTTGAAGGTTCAGACGCACCCTAAGCTCATCCTATCGATTCTTCATTCCTTAGATACTGCCTTATCGTATTGTATTAATAATTTAAATAAAAGTTATGAACTTGCTTTACATATCGTCCATATGGGGAATTTTCTCTTAGTATTCGATTTAAATTTTCAAACATTCAATTTGGGCTTTTCTCTTGTATGTTGTGGCATGTTCGATGCCCCTCATTATTGCTGGTTCTCTTTAGCATCACCAATATCCTCCACCGAAATTCTGTATCTGTCCTTAGTCCTTGCCAGTCTACCTTCACCCGAGATCGTGGTTCTTAAATTATACCAGGTCTGCCCTCGTTTTGGTATGATCGGTTGTCTCTTAGCTGAGATTTGACTAGAGGGATATGCATGTAAATCTGAGATTTTACCTTTAGAACTCGATATACACTTCCTTGTTTAGGATTCGTTGCCTTGTCCTGCGTTTACCTTAGTGCTGGAGATTGTGATTTGCAATTGAAATCGTCATGTTTGCATTACTCCTGCAATTAACTCCTCTCTTAATGTGTTACGTGTAGCATATTGATGCCATAGCGTGGGCTTATTTCATACCAAGCACCACTATGATGGACTGATGTATATATGTCGTCACCAAGTTATTATTTCTTTTTCATACTTTAATCCGAGTTCTATAATACAATCTTGGATATATAGATACGTATGGTATATTCTCACAAATTACAGTTTGTTACATCTTGAAATTATAAATAAATATATACATATATATGTTGCCACCAAAGGATTTGATATATTACTTCGCAAAGTAATCAGTCTACTATTAATAAGGTATATCTTGTATATATAAAGTATGGTGTTAGAAATAAAAGTATCTCTGATGGAATTAATTGATGTTGTAATTAGTAGAATCGGGAAACCAAATAAGTGAAATATCGATTTACTTATTAGAAATTAAAATGGAATTCCTTTATGGGTTTGGGTGCGTATGTTGTCTTCTTCATGTCCTAATGTAACTTGGAATATCGATATTAGATCAAGTTAAGTTGTAATTTTAATTTTAAGAGTTAAATATGTCTTAAATATATATATATATATATATAAAAAAAATTGTATATATATGTAATTATACATAAATGTCTATAATGATATGTGTATATAAACATGTATTTATATAAATAGTGATAGGTATAGATGTATATGTGTCACGAGAGTATAATCAAGAATAAATTTTTTGAAGGATGTACATGTTAATAGATAGGTGTTGTCATCAGTGCGTAGAAAATAGTAGGGTAACCAAAGTTATATTTTGGGAAACGACTATGAGTTACATCCAGTAGAGGTTGTTGCATTAATAAATTGTATTAGGCAAACCTAGTAACTAAAGGAGTAATGGAATTTAGAAATAGAATTTAAGTCATACTGTAGATAATGAATTTGGAGATAATACATGATTAGAAGAATATTTTATTATATAAGCATCTATTCAGATAATTATGGGAATTAGCTTAACTGGATGAGACTTAAAATCCTTTAAGTATTGTGTTCCTTATGTTTTCGAATATTTGAATTGTAGTCAAGCTTTATGAATGAAAATTATCTATTGCTTGTGGAATTAACGTGTATTTGGAAGGAATGTAAAATAGTGGCCTATATTAATGAGAATTTTGAATGGGAAGAATGTTACGATTCATTCTTTAGTGATTTATTGATTTAACATCGGTTATTGTTCTCAAGATGTGTTGTTTTATAATTGGAGGGGTTATGCTAGGAGCTTTATGGTCGTCTCCTTGAGTAACTAGAGGGGTGGGTCTTATATCTATTTATTTTGATTTGGTTGGTTATGTCTGCATATTTACCTGGCATAGTCAGGTTGCTTGTAAGAGTGAATTTTCATGGTTGATGTGACTACTTGTCTATGTTGAATTAATGGTATCCTTGGTGGTTTCACTTCCTTTTTGTGTATATCTTCCTCTTGGATCATTTTGGTTTGAAGAGATCTTATTTATTGAATTTATGATTGAGTATGTTTGTTGTAATTGTCATTTGAAATATAAAGTTGGATTTGTGTTTATTTCTCCTTATACTATTTCTTTGGGCTCTAAGTTGGTTTATAAGTATGTGGGAACCCTAAGCGTCATAGTACCTCGTTAGGAGTTAATTGGACTTTTAGGCTTCCAGAGGCGAGGGTAATCTTGTTTCATATTGATTTGGTCTTTGCCAAAATTCTAAACGTAATTGTGATTTTTGATTTATGTATGGGTTGCACCTAATTTTATGAGCATCTATGCATGTGGCTAGTGGCGAGATGGTATATGTCTCGTGTGTGTTTCAGTTTTGAGATTTAGTGCTTTTGCAGTATTGGTATAACCCCTTGATGCTTTGGTTACGTGATTCAGGTTTCTAGGGAGAGTGGCTCTTGGTGGGGGTCAGTGCACAAAGGGGCAGTCAAGATAACCCATGCAAGAGTTAGTGTAAAAAGTGATAACTTAATTAAAAAGAATTTAGGGGGTTGGGTAGAAATAACATTAACAAGATAAGTAAGGATGTCTCGTCCACCCATTAGGACTTTCGCAAACTAAGGGTGGGCTGAGAAGGCCGTGGTTGGCAAGGTGGTTACCTTGTCCCCATGAGAGATTAACGGCTTCGCATGAGTCACCCTATGGGGCCGACACCTCAAGCAGTCAGGATGAGCCGACGCTTGGAGGAAGGGCCAGGATAACCATAGATGGGGGTTGGCTCCTCAGGCAATCAGGATAAGTCAAGGCCTGGAGGAAGGGCTAGGATAACCCATGTAAGACTATGTGATGACACTCTCCCCTAGTACCCCTTACGATTTGTTATTTTTTGCAAGCCTCTAGAAGTGGTTTATTGATGTTATGCTTAGTGGTCTATTGATGCTATGTTTTTTGATCTATTGATATTATGTTTTCTAATCTATTAATGTTATGTTTTGTGATTTATTGATGTTATGTTTTATTGTTTCTTGTTGTTATGTTTTGGAAATGGTCCTTGATGTTGTGATTATTCTTGTATTCTTGTTACTAATGTTTGGTGTTGAGTCTTGTGCTTATCTGTTTGGATGATCTCAATCAAGGATTCTTTCTTGTCAACTCCTTAGCATGGGGGGTGGGTCTTCAGACCCACATGGTCGAATGAATGTGCTATGCACCCCATTGGGTCCCTAGTCAAAGATCAAAAGGTGCAGATTTGTGCCACTTGCGGTGACTCCCAAATTGCATCTCACTTGGAGCCAGTTATGTTACTTTGTATTCGTCTGCTCAGTTGTATCATTCTATCTTATTGTATGGTTTTCGCTCATGTTGGGAAACACTTTTGTATCATTGTAAATTCTTGAACATGTAATGTAATGAAATGGATGTAATGTATTATTTTATCTTTGGTAAACCTTATGTGGATATTGATCCATGGCAGTTGTTAATTGATGTGTTGTATCTGTGGAAATATGCTCCATTGAGTTCTTATGTTGATGGTGTGTTTGGCATTATTAGGATTATGTTAATCTTTTATATGTTGTGTTTACATATGTGGATGAATTCTTATTGATGAATTTTATTGTATGTGTTACAAGTGCGATTGTACACTTTGACATGGTTTATAGTTTAGTTTACATTGTTGTATGGATTTAGGTTTTGTAATGTTTCCTCATGTACCCCAAGGGACATAAGTGATGGTGAATTTGTTTAAAAGGAATTTCATGTCATAACTCAATGTGCATTTCCTAAATGTTGACTTTAAAAAAGAAAAATTATGCGGTTAATGTTGCATTATATGTCCTTTGGGGTTTGTACGACGGGGCATTACATATAGCTGCTAAACCATGAGGAATTTGAAGATGATGCAAACTAGTGATTTGTGAAATTATGTCTGTAGATTTTAAATATATATTTTTAAAAAAAAATTGGAATCAAATTGTATTTTTTTTCCATCTCCCTCGAAAACTAGTTTTTAAAAGTAAACACCATTTTTAAAGAGTGACGTGTACTTGCTAACACATAACTTTTTTTCTATGAAGGATAAAATTCTATTTTTTTTTGAATTTAGATTGATAACTATGATATTTAGTGCATGCAATTGGTTTCAAAATGTTCTATTGAATATTTTTTTTCTTAATTAAGTTTTGAAGTCAAACCAATTACAATTTAGAAATACATTTACTTGCTAACATATAACTTTTTTTGTATGTATCGAAATTCAAATTTATTTTTTTATTGGATCAAGGACATAAATATCAAGTGTATAGATATTTTCAGATTTTTTTTAATAATCTGCTATTTTTCCACATGTGCAAAACAAAGAGCTTGATTTTTGATGAAAAACCTATGTTTAATTAAACTAAAAAATACATAATAAAACAAAAATATAGTAAAATTATAGTTGATGGATAGCTAATTCTGAGGAATACCATCATCAAGTTGGGTCTATGAAGTTGATTGCATTTTCATCTTCAACCCAAGCTCAAAAAGGAAAAATTTTGCAAAAAATTGCTAGAGGGAGAAAGGCAAAAATGGGGGGTTTGAGCAAACCCCCCTAGATCCCTGCAATTGAAGGGGGTTCGCTTGAACACCCTTTTTTTCCATTTTCCCTTGATTTCATTTTAAAAAAACTCTCCAAAAGGGGTTCGAGCGAACTTGGCTTCAAAAAGGGGATCACTCAAAGGGGGGTGTTTGAGCGAACCCTTTTTTGGGTTCGCTCAAACACTCCCCTTCGAACAAACCCCTAAAAATCTAAAAAAAATTGGGGAGCACTTTTGCAATTTTTCTTCGTAAAGGGAATTGTAAACCACTATTGTGGGATCACCCATATGATAGAATGGGGATTGGATTATAATATAATAAGGATCAATTATTAAAGCAATAATGATAGAAAATGATAATGATGAAATGATGACAAAGATTGGATGGTTGTTGATTGATCCAAGGTCTAGGGATGAAGATAATTATGCTTAGGTTATGAGAATGGTGAAGGAAAATATGAGAGTTTTTGGATGGATATGATGAAAATGGTTGAAATTTCAAGTGAAAAAATGGTCGAGGATGGGTCTCCTAGGTCAGGTTTAGGTTGTAATTTGAAGCTCTAAAGTGGTCAAATGATGATGAAATTACACTAACACAACTTTATGTAACAAAAGTGCCTCTCTGTGAAACAGAGGTGTAGTTTCACAAAAAAACTGTGTAGAGGTACCTTAGGATGCAATGCACAAGCATCGTGGGATGTAACAGAAGCACTATTTGACAGTCTGAGATGGTTATTGATTAATTTTGGCAAGAGATTATCAAATAAGAAGACACATTGGCTAACTTGAATCTCAAGGTAATAAGGATAAATGGCTTCATTGGTTTTGCACATAAAAACATGCCAAGCATGATAGCACAATCCTAGAATTAATCAAATAGGTGTGTATACTTAGTATGGGCCCGCCAGCTAAAGGCTAATATCTCAAGATTGGTGTGAGACATTTTCTTAAGTTGATAGTTAGAGATCTAATGGCACAAGGGCTCACATTTTCTCTTTCCTTTGAGATCATAAGATCTTGCCCAAAGAGCCTCTACCTCTACTCAAGGAAATATGTGGTGAATAACTTTGGACATGATATTATACCCTACACTATACTAAACAATAGTTGAAAGGTCAGATTAAATATTTCTAAGCACAAGGTGTTCAATGGGTCTATGAATAGTGAGCTCATCTGATAGTGCCCAAGATAAGGAGGGTCTCTCCTCTCATCACCAAAAAGTCTCAATGAAATGAGGGTCTTGTAGCTTGGCTTGAATAACACTAACCACACTTTGAGGTACATCTATCACTCTCCCCCTTTGTATACCCTGCAAAAAAAATGTGGTTGAGGTCATCTTTGAGAGAATCAAATCCCCAAGTAAGCCTCCTAATGGGAATGACTATAATAGGTGTTTTTTATCACTCAAATCACACGAAGCACAAGGGTAGAGCATACACACAAACTAGTAAACTTTGGGATAACACAAATAACATAAAAGAAATGAAGAAATGTGAGATTTTTAATCTCCAAAATCACACTAAGTGCAAGGAAGTAGCATACGTCTACACACCCTTCCAAACGCTACAAACAATGTTCATTAACCCACTAAACTACTTTAGATGCCTAGATTAATGGGAATCAATCCTCAGACCAACGTAATTTGCATCAAACCATTAGTAATATCAATTATAATGTTATTTTACATTAGTTATATAGTTGCACCACTTGTTAGTTGCTAAAAAATGAAGGTTAGATGAGAGAAATAGCTCAAAATCCATAAAATTTGAAAATTGAAATAAAAATGCAACTTTATGTAACAAAGGTACATCTTGGTGATATAGAGGTGTAGGTCTATGAAATAGAGGTGCAACTCTGTGAAATAGTTCAACATAGTTTCATAAAAAGGGCCTCAAGAAGTGCTCTAGGATCCAAAAAATAAGTTTTTAACCAATCCAATTGGAAAACTTGCAAGATAAAGTTAGGGCTTACCAGAAAACATAGAGATATTGAAAAAACATGTTAGATTGTAATCTCAAAAGACCTCAAGGTGATGCAAACCCTAGATCTCCTAGAAAACTTGCAAGAAACCCTAGTTTGACAAAACCCCTAATTTTTGCAAGAAAAAAATGAAACAACCTACAACAACAGTGTTAGAATGATGAAATCTTGCAAAACAAGGCATCAAAGGTCAATGAAACCTTAGGTCAAGCTCAAAATGATCAAATCCAATATACAAAACAAAAGCGCAATTCTGGGTGTAAAAAATGTAGCTTCATAAAACAAAGGTGTCTTTCTATGAAACAAGGGCACAACTCTATACTACAAAGGAACCTTTTTGTGAAATAAAGGTGCAACTCTGTACTACAAAGATGTCTTTATATGAAACAAAGATGCAACTCTATACTATAGATGTCTTTCTATAAAACAAAGACTCCACTTCACAGTCTAAGACCTAAAAACACTTTATGCATCACAAAAACTCACAAAAATTTCACCAAAAAATTGTTAAAAAAGGATGTGAGTCCCACTGAGAGTACCAAAACGAAGATGAAGAAAAGATTGAAGGTAAACATTTAATAAAAGATAAAGAAATATAAAGCATAGTACCTTCACTTAAAATCTTTGCTTACTCCTTGATGAGCAAAAATGGAGTGCACCATTATTCCATTTGGTTTTCTCTTTGATGTTGATAGTATGTGGATTGCTTAATGCTCTAGCATAACCTTGATACGATTGCAAGATAAAAGATCAAAATAACATGTAGATGTGATAGCTTGATAAGTGATGATGATGAAAGATGAGAGCCTCCAAATATAGTCTTGAAGAGGGAAAACCAATGACTAGGTATGATTGATGATGGATGGCTAAAATTGAAGAAGGATTAAGGTTAAGATCAAAGACGTAGTCATGTGACAAGTGACACATGAAGAATGGAATTAGGTTTTGGAATGGGATAAGAACAAAAATCCTTATGACAATGGCTAGTATTAAGAGGCTTAGATGAGATGAGTGGATAAAATGAAAATTTAGTTTGACTTTTAGATACACGTATAGGTTTAATAAATCTAAATAAAGAATTAGTTAAACATGTGAATGGAACACTTGTCACATGATAACAATTTTAAATTATGATCCATGTGAACAAGATGGAGGACTAGAATTAGATGGACAAGGATGGAGGATAAAAATGAAATTAATTAAATAAATATAGTATGTATTTAACTAATGGGATCATAGTGAAGGGTCAAATAATTAAATAAATAGTAAATATTTAAATAATTAAAATATTATGATAAATATGGAAAAAGGATGAGAATAATTAAACAAATAATAAATATTTAATTAATTAATAGCTTAGGATAGGCTAAAATTAGGTGTGGTTGAAGAAGATCAAATTTTAGGTCTCTACAACTATCACAAAATATAATGATAAAAAACAATATTTTTCATGTTATATGTTGTCTAATAATTATATTTAGTTTTTCAAAAATACTAATATGTGGTTAACAAAAGATAAATACACAAAAAGATTTTGCATTTTCTATTTTTTCTCTAAAATAATTACTATATATATAAATGGTTTTAGATATTTATAGTTCCAACTTATTCAATCCATCATTAATGATAATGCATTATTTAAATCAATAATAGCCAATAGTGTGTATTACATACCATCTATTTCTTAGAATACATGTTTTGTTATTTGAATATCTTCAACACCCTTTATTTAACAATGGTTTATTTTGACTTCTAAGAATAATTAACTTTTAACATGGCTTATTGCATTATGTATACTAAAAAACTATATTGTTTTTTACAAGATACGTTTCTTGAAATGAAAATTATAAATTAGTCTTTATTATTAATATTTATTATGTTACATTGTTGAATATCTTTAGAAATCATCATCAACATTGATAAATGAAAATACCTTCAAAGTTGCTTCTTTCTTATAAAATCATCAAAATTATTTTCCCTTATTTTTTGAAAACTAATAATAGCACCTAAATATACAACTAAATTATTGATAGACAAAAATATTTATAGAGGCTAGGTATTGCATATAATGACTAAAAATATATAAATGTGCCTATCAACAATTTCAAACACCTTTAGCTATTCTCACTAGTAATCTCTTTAAAGGGCGCATGTTGCCATTGAATGAGCTTGTGAACATTAAATCCACTACAATCATCTATAAGACATGCAAATTTATATAGATAGTACTAACTAAATTTGCTTACACATGTGCCCTTTCTAAAGTAAAAAGGGTGGTAGTATTTCTTTTACGAGATGATATACAAACTATTCAACACCAAGTAATTCACATAGAAAATACTACTAATCATGCTTACAAGTGTTCCTTTTCTAAATTGAAAAAGATGGTGCAAGGATTTTCTTTATGAGATGATCCACAAACTATTAAATATAGTTTTTCCTTAATTTTTTGATGAAAATCTTACACTACAATTACTAGAAATCATCAAATGGCAATTTCAATTATAGAACCAAAATCGTAAATTTTTCATAAATTAAACATTTGACTTCTAAATTATTGTAAAAATTAATAAACAACAAAAATAATAAATGTTTTGCATAACACTTTGATGAATAAAATTATGTGATATAAAATAAGTTCACTAGTTTTATATTACAATCACTAGAAAATATCAAATAAAAACTTGAATTATAGAATCCAAATGATGATTTCATAAAAACAAGAGATTTAACTTCCAAAATACCAAACAAAATCAAATTAGATGGCAAAAGATTAATACCAAAGCAAATCAAGTGTTAAAACAAATAAATTAACCAACAAAACCAATTATGATCATTTTCTATTAGGAAAGGTGTACACCTTATATAATGACATTGTAATATTGTTGTAATTTGTGGTCCACCTAGTAAGAGACATCACACTTGATGTTTCATTCATTTCTCCTGAGTAATCTTGTAACATTGGAATTGCAAATGCCTATAGTGTCACTTAGGGGCAAGCAAAGAGCACAAGTGTATCAAAGGTGGAAAGTTTCCTTAGTCGATTGTGTTGAATAAGACAAAGAGAGGCCACACAAGTAAGCCTTGGAATATATAGAGACCCTTAGAGATGTGAATAGTCACATGGGAATTCACTTGAAAGTTAAACTCTTAAGGAAATTTACATCTTACTTGGTTTCCCACCTTCGAAGTTGACAAGTACATGGTGTTGTAAAACCACAATAAGTTTCTTGTTCTTCTCTTGCCTTTGAATAAAATGCTTGCCTAATTGTTTGTATGATGATTTTGGTTGACTAAGAAATATTGTCAAAATTCTTACAAAAATAGGTTTTGATAAGAACTTGGAAAGGCATGGCAACGAGCGTGTGGTTATATGGTGTTGTTACCAATTTCCATATGTTTTTGGATTGTTCACAAGGAAGCAACTCATAGGTAAATAATGAAGAGGTGATCTAACTATTTCCAAAATAGATAAATCTAAATGCATCTCTAATTTACTTGATAAACAAAGATATATTTTTTATGAAAGCAATCACAATTAATCTATGCAGCACAAATGAATATATCAATTAAACATTTAAACAATGACTAGAAACAAAAGTTATTAACACATATATCTAAATCACAGAGAGGCTACTATTCAACACTCAAAAATAGTTATGGATCCAAGCTCTCCACAAGGGGCACCTCGAAGGGAACTAATTCTTACACAAAACCTAACCTACCTCATGTGTCTCACAACATAGATAACACAACCCTAACCAAAACACTCCCAAGAGTAAGATGTATCCTAAATTGGACACACACTATGTGCCCCTTCTCCAAATGCTTCAATATGACCCTAACCTGACTCCTTTGTGCCCTTTGAATTTCTCTTTTCCTTTTTCTCCTCTCCTTGCAAGTCCTCTCTTGATCAATGTTTCCCCCTCCCTTTCCAAATCCCACATAAATGCTTTTATTAGCACTTTGAAGGATTGTTTCCACACTATCACACCCTTTCACAAAGGTTGCATTTAATAATTATTCTTCCACCTTTTAAACGGATTTTTATACATATTCTTTATTAATCTCTTTTAACCAAAATATCATAATATCCTTTATTTTTTCTTATCCTCCTTTTAATTCTAAAGGGTTATCTTATAGTTTACTTTTCTCTTAGACAAAAAATCACATAACAAGAAATTATTTCTGAGTACATGGATATTTCCTTCATAAATTTTAAGTTATGTATCGAGAACAAACTCTACAAACATATATTATCAAAATTTGATGAGAAATAAAAACATTTCATAACTATAATATTCAATATATTATAATCTTATTGTCAAAATAGTATAATGTTTCTTGTGTTTTTCTCAAAATAATTTCATAAGTATACCCTCTTATATGAACTTACTCTGTAACTGGATATGTTCTATTTAACACTACTCTCCTCTCTGATATCATAAAAAAATCTTATTCTTTACAATCCACATTACCAATAATCATTGTGCTTAATTAAGGTGGCAAATTACATTTGTGATAGTTGAAAAACCTATTCCCTACACTAACTAAACCCCACGTTTCTTTACGACCAACTAGAATTCAGACAGAAGGATGAATCGAGGCTTCCATTGTACTTGATCAATTTATGATGCAATGTCTCAAAATACTCCTAACGGAAGGAAAGTCTCAAAATTCTAGAAGCAAAACAATATAAAAAACAATGACATACAACTACAAAAATGCTAAAGACAAGTGAAATTCTCAATTTTTACAGTATAATATTTACAGATTTTTTCTTTTAAATTTGCTTACAAAATTATTTTATTTTACACTAGGAAAAGAATTACAAACTGGTCCTCTGTTTTAAGAAAAAAATTGAGCTGTTGGAGCTCCTGTGACGTGTTATTTTACTTGTTTCTTAAATATCTCAACTATCAAACTTCTTGATGGATACCAGATATCAAGCTTAGCATATGTTGCCTGCAAAATAAAAAATAAAGAGAATTATTGGGAAACTTGGATACTGAAGATTGAAATTACAGAATTAAAAGTCAAGAGATTTAAACAGTACAAATACAATTTGATTTCTCTTTCAACACACCTGTTTCGGTAGCCTGTCTTCCTAACCACCTATTGACTTGGAAAGCTTTGGCCATGTTTAAATTTGCTTTCTAAAACTATAATGTAACTGGCATCTGCTAAGCTTTTCTGATACTATTTCAAATGAACACATGTAGCCTTTACAATAATTTGTCACTTGAAATATTTTTTTTGGCTTACAGATTTCATGTAAAAAAAATGTAATCTAAAAATGCACGTCTTTCACTCTGCTTGTAATTTCAACTTCTTTTCTCATCTTACATGATACAGGATGTCCGCCTGAAAGACACATTTAAAAAATCAGAACATAGCATACTTTTAAAATCTTTGCTTTTCTATTTTCTTATCTAATAATAATTCCAAATGATTAATCTAACTAAAGTTAAGACATTATAATTCTTTGCACAACACACTTCATTATTTGTTAATATTTAAACGAAATGAACACCAAGTAACATACCTGTGTGAAATTGGGTGGCACTCCATGACTACAAAAATCACCATAACCCATCCTACCAGTTATTCAATCGACATTAACTGCTAATATAGAGGTGTTCTAATATGCCATTGGGAGGAGTTGAGTGCTCGAAGGCAGTAATGTTATATTTTTCTTAATTGAATTAAAAGCATGTGCTGCATCTCTAATATAATTTATCTTCAAGCATCTTCAGAACTAACAAATCTTGGAACAGCCAATCACATGAATTTTAATTACATTGGATAGAGAGTGTTGAATATTACTGAATGATGAGGACACGAACGAGAAAGAATCACTACTCTTCCATCAGAGTGAGAGGTTGACCATTGCATTCGTTCTGTTAAACCCATCCTCTATAACAACTATTAATCAACAGCTTTCACGTATGCAGTAACAGCCACTTTAGAACCAAGTTTGTCTCCAAGATTGTTGGAGGAGAAATTGTGGTGAGGTACGCGAACCGTTTCCATCATTTCAAACATGGATAATGTTCTTGTGGAGACTATTGGTGATGCTAAGCAAAACAAGCTATAAACAGAAACTTGCATAGTAACAAATTATATGGCATCCGAATTGCAGTGGGTAAGAATTTTGATAGGAGCTGGGGTTAATGTAGTTTCTGAAAAGAGGCCTCACCTCTAAGCCAGCTGATTAAAGAAATGTAACAGCAGAGAAAGAAAACAAACTGACACTAATGGTGATAAACAAAATCATATACCATATTGCTGTAACAGAATAAACTGCAATCTATTAACTCATTAAATAACAAACTTTCATTCTTCCTTTGTTCTGCAGACTGCTCTTAAAAGAGAACCAGAAAAGTCTGCTCTGTTTTCAAAAATAGAGTTTTTTTGTTCATATTGAAGCCCTCGCCGAAACTTACAAAGAGGCTGGGAATAAATAATCTTCACAGCCAAACAACGGAAGCAAGAAACATTTAGAAAAAACAATCTACAACTAAGAATAGACCAACGCATGTCAAAAGGCATGCTTTATTTGCTAGAAAATACAAACAACAGAGATTTAAAGCAGTTTGACTAAAGATAGACAAAACTCAAAGCTGCACAGCGATGAAAATAAGATTGGAAGCTAGGCTGGTAAAAACACGATCTTGGCAGCATCACTTATCTTCATACTCCCCCTTGATGCTAAGAGGGCTTACAATCTGACCTCGAAGTAACATAAACTGATCTCTTGCAACTGCTTTGGTGAAGATGTCTGCTAACTGATCCTGAGTGCTGATGTGTTTCAATTCAACTTCCTTATTTTGTACTAAATCACGGATGAAGTGATACTTCAAATCAAAATGCTTTGTTCTACTGTGATGAACCGGATTCTTTGCTAACTTGATGGCACTTATATTGTCACAATAAATCACTGCAGGCTGAATCTCTTTCTCACCAATTTCTTCTAAAACTTTTATAAGCCAAAGAGCTTGTGTACCTACCGAAGTAACTGCAACATACTTTGCTTCTATGGACAAGAGAGCAACCATGCTTTGTTTCTTGGAACTCCAAGTAATCAAACCAGAACCAAAGGAGAAACAATTTCCAGATGTAGACTTAGGATCATCCATACTATCTCCCCAATCTGAATCACTAAAGCCAACAAGATTGAATCTTTTAGAGGAATAGTAATGAATACCATAATTTAGAGTACCTTTCACATACCTCAAAATTCTTTTAGCTGCCTTCACGTGTATTTCTGACGGATTTTTCATATACCTTGAAACAAGTGAAACTGAATATGCAATATCAGGGCTTGTGTGGGTTAAAAACATCAAACTCCCAATAATACTTTTGTAAGTTGTCTCATCAACTAATTCAGCACCATCTTCTCTGGACAACACAACTCCATGAGCACTTGGAGTGGAGTTTGGTTTACAATTAACCATGTCAAACTTCTTCAACATATCTTTTGCATATTTGGTTTGGCAAATGAAAATTTCATTCTTACATTGATAAACCTCCATTCCTAAAAAATATTTCA